>JADGKA010000925.1:0-12678 GCA_027604605.1 Borealophlyctis nickersoniae
TGCCCGACCCATCCGTCCTGCCCCGGCCCCACCGCCTTTGACGAATTTTTCCACACATATTTCCCATTACTCGACGCATCCATTACCCACATATTCTCTGTACGCAACACATCATTCGCTCCCGCGCGATCCGCGCCACCGAACAAGTACGCTTTACTCCCCACCGCAACCATGGACGCCAAGTACCTCTGACCGGGCCACGCAATACCGGGAACAAAGTTCGCATTGGACGGGCCCAGCAATTGCGATCTTCCCGGTCGAACGTCCCACATGAGCCAGTAATCCAGGACCTCGTTCGTGAGCGGGTTGTAACCACCGTACACGAACAGCGCGGGGCCGGACGATAGATTCACCACCGCGGAGCTATGGTACGCTCTCGCGCGATGTTCGCCCTGAGTTAGGACGGTAGTGCGTAACGCGGGTTCGGAGACGGGTGTTCGCAAGTCAATGGAGACAATGTCTGTCAATGGGACGGTGTTGGAGAGGTAGGATCCTGTGCCGTTTGCGCGAAGGCCGCAGACGAGGTAGAGGGAGGATGGAGCGACGAATTCGGCGGTGTGGAAGATGCGGGCGGTGGTGAACCAGTTGTTGGATTGGGGTACGTCGCGGGTGGACCATGTTTTGGAGGCGATGTCGTAGATGTAGATATGCGTGTTTATACCTGCGATACGTGGTTGTTAGTTTCACCAAATGGATTCCAACAAACACTCTGTCAACAACACCAGATACGTACTGCTCGCCTGCTCAAATTTTTCAATACCGCCCACAACACTATCATCCAACCGCAAAAGAATTCAGTTAGCCACTTTCCCACACCCACATTTCCCCCAAAAAAATCACATTCACATGTACTCACTAAATCCTCTCCTCAAAAACCGTCGCCGTATGCCCACACAACCCCTTCGGCATCCCCGCCTCAACGGTACTCCACACCCCCGTCTGCAAATTCACCACATACACCGTACTGAGACATGTTTTTGTGGATGTTGCACCTTCGAGGTATCCTCCTAGGATGTATATTGAGGCGGGGGAGGAGGTGCCTCCTTGAGTGCGTGCGAGGGCTGCGTGGGCGGGGAGTTGCGAGGGTGGTGTTGTTGACATTTGTGTAGCTTCTTTTATGTAGCAGAAGGGTAGGGACAGTCAGGGACGGCTTCCTTCCACAAGGGACGTCGGTGGAGGTAGAGGGGCTCAGACTAGGCAATGGGTAGTATGGGAAAACGCAGGGATCGTAAGTATGCAATAGGGAATTATGCAGTTGAGAACTAGTGGTGCTCGTACGTCGACGTCGACGCAAGGACGACGTTCCTCTTCCTCCCGCAGCCGTTCGAAACTCCCTTTTTGCAACCAGACGAACTCTGTCTTGCGGAGACCCAGCTGCTCGATTTCACACCCGAGAAAGGAGATCCTCTGAACCTGAAACGCCCCATATCGTGTCACACAACGTGTAACACCAACTCAAAAAATAAATTAATGATGCTTGAACTCTGAAACTGTAAACAAACATGGGTATCCGATGATGAGAGTTATCGACTACTCGCAGGAAAGAACCAAACAACATTCTTCAGTCCGAAGTGGTTTCCCGCCGAAAGGCAGCAACAGGAAGGGTTGCCATATGCACCATGTTTCCAGTGAGCCAGGTGTTCAAGCAGGAAACTTGAGTCTTCATAACTGTCGCTGTGGACGATTGTGTGGTTTGGGAACGGGAACAGAAAAAACATTCCAAAACGCACAACTTCGTCAGCAACGCCAGTTATCAGGACTCAAATTCCCGGCCGAACACCTGGCTCACTGTATTTTGTACCCAAATTATACGCGATTCGCAACGAAGCAACAATATTAACAACCACCACCCTACTCCCCTCCTTCCATCTTTGTTTTTAGTTTTAAATATACATATACAACAAATATCACCCTCTCCCCTGCCGTTGCCGTTGCCGTTGCCGTTGCCATTGGCCCCTTCCCCTCACTTTCTTCATCACTCCATCACCATCAACCGCGGCGCAATATTCATCGCCATCAACTCTTGGAACAACAATTTACACGCATACGGTATATGAATCTGGGACACTTGCGTCTGGTTCTGACACGACCGGCATTCAAATGTCTTTTCTTTCAGATGCGCAATAGCCATCAACCCGCATAAGTCGCACACGTGTACTCGGTACGCGTCTGACGCATCAAACAGTCGTTCCTGCAGGGATGAAGGGTGGTGTGTGTTGAAATAAACTTATATGGACAGACAACGAATGATCACACAATTACGCACCTTGAGGAACTGCGCGGCACCATGACTGATCATGCAATCACGCTCCATCTCTCCAAACCGCAACCCGCCATCCCTCGATCGCCCCTCAACAGGCTGCCGCGTCAGAATCTGCACGGGTCCACGCGCTCGACTGTGAATCTTGTCATCAACCATATGCTTCAACCGTTGGTAATACGTCGGTCCCATGTACAACTGCGCTTGCAGCTTTCGACCAGTGTGCCCATTGTACATGACTTCAAACCCGCGTTGCTGGTAATTCACAGCTCGAAGCGCCTTCGAAATACCTTCCACTGTAACCGGCATGAAGGGTGACGCGTCGCCTTCTGTGCCCACCAGACATGCTACCTGTAAAATTGACGAACAAAAAAACATGTTTAATTCCAATCCGTAACATATCCAAGCACTAAAAGCGAGTCTCCTTTACCTTCCCAAGAAGACACTCGACCAAGTGTCCAATGGTCATACGCGACGGAATGGCGTGCGGGTTGATGATCAAATCCGGGACAATACCCTCACACGTAAACGGCATGTCTTCCTGCCGGTACGTCATCCCAACTGTACCCTTTTGACCGTGCCGAGACTGGAGAAGGACATAGACCAAGCACATTACTCATCAGCACACTCTTCTTGAACGGAGAGGATCGAACGAACGACGGAGCAAAACTCACCGCAAACTTATCACCCATCTGCGGCACGCGGACACTCCTCACGCGAACTTTGACGAAAGTCATTTCATCAGCGTTCGAACTCAGAATTACTTGATCCACAATCCCGTTCTCAGTGCTCTTCAAAGGAGTCGACGCGTCCCGCTTGGTATGCGTCTCCTGACGCTGCCCGAGTTCCGCAGTGTCCGCCGGTAGATTCACAGTCTTGCCTGTTTCGACCAAAGGTCAGCGAACCACAACAAACCAAATCCTCGCAGCAGATGTCCCAACAGAACGTACCAATGATAATGTCCTCCCCGCTAACTCTAACCCCAGGAGCAATAATACCATCCTCATCCAGCTTACTGTACTTCTCGTTCGCCCTCATCTTCGTAGTCGTATCCCTCGTCGGCTTCTCAAATTTCTCTTGGGCAGTCAACCCGACTTTCTTTTCGATATCCTGATACACTCGGTAGTACATACTCCTGAACAACCCGCGATCAATCGAACTCTGGTTCATAATCAACGAGTCTTCTTGGTTGTATCCCGAGTAACAGGCGATGGCGACAATGGCGTTTTGACCAGCGGGCAGCTCGCGGAATTTGAGGTAGTTCATTGATCGCGTCGTTGCGAGCGGTTTTTGAGGGTAGAAGAGGATGTTGGCCATTGTGTCCATTCGGACTTGGTAGTTGGTAAGGAAAATTCCCATTGCTTGTTTACCCATGGCGGACTGGTATGTATTACGGGGCGACTGTTGCGATGCAGAACCTGCTCAGTAACCCTCCGTCACACCTTCAATTTGGTGTCCAAAACCTCACCTGATTGTGATCAGGGAAAGGAATGATGCTCGCACAAATTCCGAGGATCATACTGGGATGAATCTCACAATGCGTCCAATTTCTCGTGTATACGTGCCCGCCTCTTGCCCGACGCGCCGTAATGTTCTCTTGTTCGCCCTTTCTTCGCATGCCGGCGACCAACGCCCTAGTTTCATTCAACTCATCGGTGGTCATACAAATCATGGATGTCTCCTCTTCCTCGGTATCAATGAACTCAATGGTGCCCTCGGCCACCAGATCATCCCATTTCGCTTTCTGCAAAACGACGCGGGATCAGGCCAAAGCAAGGTCGGGAAAGACCGTAGCCGAATACTCACATATGGGTCGTCACTATCCGCCGTCAGACGCCTGATATGCTCCTTGGTAAGCATCAGTCGCTGAGTCTCCCTGTCAACAATAAACAGCGGCCTCGATATCCGTCCCGCGTCCGTGAACAAGTTCAACTCCCGCGCTCCAACATCCTTGACAATACTCATTTCGAAACTCAAATCCACTTTCCGTCTTAACTCTCTCAGCTCATTTACAAGCGGCTCTGGATCTCGGTGTACGCCCACCCAAGCTCCGTTGACGAAAATCCTTGTTTCGGAGGCGTCCCGCCTAATATCAATGTCTGTAAGATCTTCCATGCCGTAATCACTGAGGAATCGGATTACGGGTTCCGATGATGATCCGACGGTGATGAACGACATGAGGGACAAATTTTTCACGAGACCGCAAGCTTGACCTTCGGGAGTTTCAGCCGGGCATACCTACGGAACAGTCGGTGTGCGGTGAGTCCCAAGCTTTCAGCCTGAAGTCTGAACCTTTCCCCAATAGCAACATACCATTCCCCAGTGTGTGTTATGCAGCTGCCGAGGCTTCGCCAATTTGCCTGAAGGACAATTTCCGGTGAGACACGAGATTTTCATCCAAAGCCCGACTACACCTTCACTCATAGCAACATACCGTCACGCCCAATGGGGGTGTTCAATCGCCGCAAATGTGACAAGGTTGAGGCATAGGTGTATCTGTTGAGCACCTGACTCACACCCGCTCTGACTTGCGTGAACTTTTTCTGTTCCCCCCAATTACCAGTTGCCAGCGAGTATTTCAAACCAGCCGTGATGGTAGACGGTTTAATAATGTGGGTCAGTTCCAAGCTTTGTCGTGACTCCGATGATACATTCTTATTTTGAATAGAAGCAACGGTTGAAATACAGCCCGCCCAAAGTATCCAAAGAGCCGACAGATGACCGACCTTTTGCAAATACCGTTCCACTTCCTTTTTCATCTTTTGGAACAACATTCTGAAAAGTCCCGTCATCAGAGGTCCAGCAAGATCAAGACGCTTCTTTCCAAAATGATCTCGATCATCCAGTTCGCGTCGCTCCAGTACTGCCAGCAGCAACCGGTGAATCATATATCCAAAAAAGTACGCTTTGCGAGGCTCCTCGTGTGGTTCAGTGCTGACATGGGGGAGCATTTCTTTTTGAAGGATATCTGCCGCATATCTGAAGAGTGCAGGGTTGAGGAAAGATCGACGGGGCTGCCACATACAAGAAACCCAATCTTACTTGATACGTTTATCCCTTGAAACACCCACTGCCGTCCCTCTCCTTCCGATGAAATCCAACGCAACATTCTTGTCCTGAACGACAAAACCTTCCTCGATGGACGGTTTGAGGAGCTCAAGCATCGCGACATCATTCACATCGTAGCAAATACGCTCCAGAATATCACGATCATTGATTACCCCTAATGCCCGAAAGACGATCATGATCGGGATATCTGATTTTATATACGGTAATGATGTTCTCAGTTGTCTCCCGCCCTGCAAGGCAGCCAGTCAAAGCTTGTTAGCAAAACACAGGGAATTCAATGACCTCTCCCTTCAATTTACCGACCTTCTCCCGCGCATTTGGTGCCATCAATTTAATGAACAGCGCCGACATAACACTCCTGCCCTTTTCTGACACACTCTTTATTTCACAACTATGCGTATATGTGCCAGGTTTGTCGCCACGAGAAAATACGAAAATATGATTGTTCGCCATGCGCTCCTGAGCAATCAGCACCTTTTCCGACCCGTTAATGATGAAGTATCCACCCTATCCCAGGTAAAATTTGCGTGATCAGCAACCTTCCGCTCCGAAACGGCGAGCGCAGCGCCAAATTTGAACTCACTTGATCATGAGAGCACTCTCCGACTGCCCACCGCTCTGACTCCGTCATGCCACGCAATGTACACGTTGTGGAATTCAACATAACCGGCACATTTCCCACAGGAACCCGCACTCTTTCTCCCGCGGGTTCCACGACTTCCCATGTCATCTCGGCAATGTTGGCTGCATTACGATTGTTTTCATCGTTTGCGTTACATTGCCTTATTTCTTTTGTCACATCCAGAAATAATGGCGAGGAATAGCTGCGTTGCAATCAATGTTCATTAGCGCCAAGGTTGCGCCAAATATATGCATATTCAATACGTACGTTAAATTGCGGAGCCGCGCATCATTTGGATTTAAAGAAACAACTGTTCCCATTCCATCGCTCACAGTCGGCTTACTGACGTAAATTTGATGGAAGGTCAAAGTGAATTGTCTCTGAAATGTCAACAAGCCAAAGTTATACATCACAGCGACTCGCGAAAACACCAGCAGAACCAGTCAGGATCACCAACCGTCACATCCGCATCCTTCCTTCCCTGGCCCTGAGTCTGGACTGTAAGCGTCGACATCTCATCCACGACTTCCTGCATCGTATTATTAATGAACTCATCAAACGAGTCCAGTTGCTGGCTCACAAGCCCCTTTTCCTCAAAGTACTGATTGATGACCGCCCAGCATTCTTCCTGGGTGATGTCTTCCTCATCATACTGAGGAGCCACAGAGTCCATGCCTGGAAACGTGACGTGCGCAAAAGCGAGTATACGAAGACGAAGGGAGGTGCGAAGTAGGGACACACGCAGGGTTGTGCATTGATAACGAGTCCGCCAAAGGTGAGCATTTGGGTTCTAGATCAACCGCACTCTCCGTGGAACGAACATACCAATGACTGCATGTCCCTGACTTCCAACCTGCCCTTTGGGTCCTACGTTCGCCATGTTTGCAGCTATTTGGACACGGGTATACTGACCGATCAACGAAGACGAAAAGAAAGGAGGGGAAATTGTAGTGTGTTCAAACCGAGTGGGCACCGGACTGGTCACCCCTGCCGGGTGGGGCAATCGAATAGATACCTGAATAGATTCTGTGCTTTTGGCTACTGGCTATGGATTTGAGGGTGAATGCCTTCCGCTAGAGGTTGTTTTGTCCCCCGCAGCAGGTTGGTTGGGGAGATTGGTGGTGAAAGATCGCTTGTGAAGGGTTGAAGTTGGGGCACAGAGACGAGACTGATGATTGGCTGCCCTCGCATTTCGAAACCTAATTGTGCCACCCGCTTAGGGTCTGCCATGGCGGGTGTCGTCCTTTCCCACACTATCTACCAACCATCCAACAAACCCAAAGAGCGAGAAGAAACCATACAAACTGGGGGGATTTGGATGAAAAGAATCGTCGCAAAAGAAGCTGGTATGGTTCCTCCATGTTTGTTTCCCCGATTCTGGAATTAGCTCACCAACTTCGCGGGTTAAGGCCAGACCGCGCCCTCATAAATGTCAAAAATGAACGCATTCTCTGAATTATTCTCCCTGTCTCGAGGGCTAGGGTCGTCAATACTCCGGCTTTTAGTTACTGTTCACGCCTTGTCTGCCTTTGCTTTCTCCAATTCCTTACCTCCCTTCATGTACGGCGTTGAGGGGACCATCGTCATAGTTAGCACCAATGCTTCTTTCACGGTAGGAGTTTGCCAACTCCATGAACCCCCTGCCTGGCGGTTATTTCACGTTACTGACTTTCGCGAAAAGGACCGTTTGGCGGCATTTGGTCCGTCAATTCCCGAGGAAGGCCTTGCCGGCACACTCATCCCAATAACATTCCTCACCTCCCCTTCCACGCCTCATGGATGCTCACCCGTTACCGTTTCACTTACATTCCCGTGGATTGCCCTGGTACAAAGAGGGGAATGTGCATTCGCAGATAAAGTTCGCGCGATGCAAAAATCTAACGCATCCGCCGTGGTCGTTGGTGATAATGTGGCCGAAGTTGGGCTGATCACCATGTACGCCCCTGGTGATACGGACGATGTGGACATACCTTCGGTTTTTGTTTCAAAGTGGGATTACGATTTGATGGTCCTGGAGGCAGGGAAGGGTCTGCTGAAGAATACGAAGGTTGAAGGAGTCGAGGTGGTGATGCTACCGAATGATCCTGAAATGCCCCTGTTTGAGGTTGTTCTGGTTACCGCCATTTCACCGGCTCTCGTCATGTTTTGTTTGTACATCATATGGTGGGTTTTTGTCGTGGTCTTCTTAGTATGTCCTTCGCATCCTGGCGAATCTGGACTTAGTCTCCACGTGCAGGCTCTATCGAGAACACTTACGGCGAAAGAGGGAACTTGCTCCACCCGATCTTGTCCTGAACTTGCCCAAAAGAGTATTTTCCCAAGAGCAATGTCAGGAGAACGATCTCACGCGTTGCGCGATATGCTTGGAGGATTTCAAAGACGGGGACGAATTGCGAATACTGCTGTGCAAGCACGAGTTCCATATAGATTGTGTAGACAGGTGCGCTCATGGTAGTCGGCATGTTTTGATCAAGCACAGGTTCAGCAGATTCTCATATGAAATCAAAACACAGATGGCTCACGAAGCAAAAACGCACCTGTCCGATCTGCAAGCAGGACACCTGTCCTGCTAATGAAACCACGCCACTGCTGGCTGACGTTGAGCGAGATGCCGGGAGTAGTAGCAATGTGGATGTTCCGTCCGATCCCTGATACATTCCTCTGCCCCTCTTTTCCCGTTTGTTTCCCTTTGAACCTCATACGATGGTGGATCTACGAATATTCCGGCTCCCATGTTTGGGATTGAGATTTAGGAGTTTGTGTTTTTGTTTCTTATTTGGCATATTTTTTGTATATACTGTGGTCTTTGCGCAAAAGTGTACTTTTTTTAATTGGATATCGTCACGGATTTGTACCTAGTCAGCAAAATCACCGACACGCAGTCACAACGGCCTTGTTCGGCGGCTTCTCGTCAACGTTGATTTGGTTTTGGATGTGGAGCCGGCACGAGGAAATTCAGGTGTAAAACACATTACTCACAACTGAGTGAATATTGACTACGTGCTGAATACAAGCAATGAAACTTATCATTCAATGAACCCAAGTTTCCCTGGAACTCCCTTCCTCACGCCCGATTTCCTAATACCCAAACGATATTTTCTTCATCGACCCGCTTCCCACAGCCAATCATTGATAGCTGCACTCCTTTGGATGTGGAGTATGCATAGACCTCTCGAGTCAGCATCGAATATTTCTCACCTCGATCCGAAAACGACGAAAATACGCATCCCAAACTCCTCTTTCTCACACCCACATTCCCAAAACCGACCGTCCAACGGGTTTTCATCATCTGACTGCTTCCCACATCGAATCATCGGTACTGGTCTTACTCTTCCTCAATCTGCCTTCCATTTGCAATAGCTGCAACATTCTATTGATATCGGTCTTCGACAACTGATGCGGCTGGTACTCTCGCAATTTCTGTCTGTTAAATTCCTTTCGAATGTCGGGAACGCGCATGGGGGTGGACGATGTTTGGACGATTCGGAGGAGGAGAGTGTCGGGTGCTGGCGGCTGTCGGCGGGTTCTAGCAGGTGCTGATACCGGACTCGAGGGTGAGGGAAGTCTGCCTGTGGGGGTTGCGGGAGGCGTGCGTGGTGGTGGAGTGGTGCTTCGCTGATTTGCTTGTGCGGGTGGGGTAAGAGGTGGGGTCAGAGGAGGGGAAGGGAAGGGTGTGGGTACGATGCCTTCAAAATCTGGACTTACCGAGTAAGACTGAAGTTACCACAAGGAAAACCAGGAAATATAAATGTAACTCACCCGCTCTGCCCGATAAGAGGCTCGACGATCCAGCAAGTGGTGGTGGTGAATCCACGCCGTTTCTGGGCGGTGACGGCGGCGGTGTGTTGGAAGACACGTCGCGCGTCACTCGCGAATGCCGTTTGTCAGAATCCACGACCCCATTGATTGGAATCCCAGCTCGCTCCTCGCCATCCCGCTCAGAAGTTGAATCCGGATTCCGCCGAACAGCGTCACTGGAAATCACCGCTTCGACTACCTCGACACCCAATTTAACGAAGAACCCGTCGCAAGGTATGTACAGCTCGTAAAACACTTTTTGCTGTTCCGGCCGCGGTTTTTTGGTTTCACGGAAAAGCTGGTTGAGTGCTTCCGTTGCCATTTCTTTGACCCTGTTGCCGGACATGAAGTGTGAAAAACGACCAAGCCAAAGTGAATGCAGGAGATGCTCACTTTTGCTCCAGAATGTTAGGGTTACTCAAGTATTCTGGTATCTGGCAAAAGGCGATCGCAAGGTACGCCACCAAAGCATCGAACGGACGCTTCCGCTCGATTTCGTTGGCAATATGTGATGGGACCGCTTTGTTGTCGGCAAGTTTCCAATGGGGAGGCTTCGCCATAACGAGTGGCTGCGTCATCTCATGACCTGAGAACCGTCATTCTTTAGCTTGAAGCAGCTTTTTGCAGTGGCCGCGCAATAGTAGTCCATACCCATAAGCCAGGGCCTGATACTTGCAACTTCGATTTTCTCATAACTTTGAGGGAGAAGGACAGAGCAAATGGACTACACGCCGTTCAGACGAATGACTTTGCTACGAAAGCGCAAACTGGTCTCACCACGTCATCTTGGTCCAGCCTTTTCAAGGCTTCCCGCGCGTATTTTGTTATATGCCGAAGAGGGACGCTTTTACCGTCGAAAAGGTTGTTGCGCGGATTGGATGGGTCGAGTAGATAGGGCGGTTCAGCGAGGGCCTTGAATTGGGACGGCCCGATTTCGTTGTGCTGTGTCCACCCGTTCCATTCGATACGCATGTTCTGCGCGTCATCGAGACATTGGAGAAGCCTCCAAAATCCGTCCAATAACCCGGCATCCCCTCCTTCGTGACGTTCCGTTTCGCACGCCCAAATCGCCAGTAACTCCATCGCCGTGGACCGCCCAACCCATTTATCATCCCTCATCAACGTATTTGCCCAAACTTTGGCCAACAGGACCAACTGACGGCATCCTTCACCCAACTCTTCAAACTTTCCTCTGATGAAGGCACACTGCACCTCAGCGTAGGAGCCGGCCAACTCCTTGTCGTCTGCCCCTGCCGCATGAAAGTCGGGAGGCTGCTTCGTGAGACCCCGCAACTGACGTTCCCAATCGGGTTCGTCGGGTGTGTTTGGCTCTTTTGATAGGTTCAACCCCATAAGGACATCAAATCGAACCGTCTCAGAAACGAGTTTGAGACTGTGTGGGGTCGTTTCTGTATTTTCGTAGTGTTGCTTAAGAAACCTGTGATAGTGCTTTAAGAGCGTGCCAAGGTCTTTCCGATGGTCATTGCAGAAAACAACCAAATCGGCATCGGAAAACAGCCAGGAATCGGTTCCCTGGGATGTTGAGAAGCATAAGCTTGCATTGACATGGGCTCCAAAAGCAGAGTTTTAATGTGCAGACTTTGGCAAACGACCCAGCCTCGACGATCCGATCTCTTGACACGCCGTTGGGTAATTGACAGCATTCCAACCGGTCCTTCACCCGCCCAATTATATCATGCATGGCCCTCCTCCTTTCAGGTGTCGACTGAACATACTGGATTAGATTAATGAAATCTTGTTGCAGTTGCTCCATAGCGAGAAGCTGCCAAAAGTTTCAACGAAAATTATTAAAGAACCAGCTCAATTAAATGCGCGTTTCCGTCTGACAGCTTCAAAGTAGACGTTTTTATATCCATTTTTATTGGAAAAATGTGCTCTTTACCGAACCTGTCAAAGGGAATTTCGAGATGCGTGAAGTGAAAGGGGGAGGGTTTGGCGTTTGGCGCGAGAACGGTTCTGAACCAATGTCTGCGCAGTGACTGTGGTGCAACCACGACGGTATCCTATCCTGTTCTCCTCAGACCGCCCAACGCAATCAATCGTCCTTCAATATGCCCCACTGTTCGTTCGTCTGCCGAAACATAGTGTTGAACCATGTCGTTACTTTTACTACTTGGAATGCATATTCTACCGTGGTCGCAATTTGGTTGACTCCCTCAACCCCACTCCATCATCGCCTGGCTAATGTCCATTCATTGTCCTTGAACAAACGGACGTATGCCCAATTTTGCTTTGAGGGATTTCTCCCGACTATATGATATGCAAAGTCCCAGCAACATCCATTGAAGGGAAAGTAACAAGTCCTACCCGTCGCTCACTCGCTCACCCGGTCGGAACGGTCAACTGCGCGCGAAGCAGCCTGTGATATTCCGGTGGAGTCCACGCAAGCAGGTCCAAAGACTTCCC
Source organism: Borealophlyctis nickersoniae (assembly GCA_027604605.1). Lineage (NCBI taxonomy): Eukaryota > Fungi > Chytridiomycota > Chytridiomycetes > Rhizophlyctidales > Borealophlyctidaceae > Borealophlyctis > Borealophlyctis nickersoniae. The sequence continues at coordinate 12,177 of JADGKA010000925.1, forward strand.
GTGTCCACCTCACTAGCGGAAAGCATGCGACCGGCTGCTTCAGGACGAAAAAGAGTGAGGAAGTAGCAGCGATAATCATGATGGGACTTGAGGAAAGCTCCAGCGGCACTGCCCATTAGATACCGATGTTGATTTTTTTTTTTTGATTTTGCTTCCCGTAGACTCTGAAGAACGAATGACAAAAGGGCATAAGGAAACCCGCCACGCGGAAAGCGAGATTTTCAACTGCGCATCTGGTTGCGACGTCCTTTCCGCCTGCGCACGTTCTTTTTTGGCGGACCCACGCGAGTCGACATGACGGATTAAAGCTGTTCCCTGCAGCTCTATGCAACTGGCGTAGAAAATTGTACTTACATGTTAAACAGTATTTAATCCTAAGTATGAAAAAGATGCATACTCCATGCCGCTAATTGCTCATTTGAATGAACCTTCTCGTTTCTTCCACATTTGGATACCGTTAAACTGCCGACTAATAATCATAATTACCAATAAAATTAATGGC
>JADGKA010000926.1:0-12668 GCA_027604605.1 Borealophlyctis nickersoniae
GGTTTGGGGTGGTTGGGTCGGGGTCTAGTGGTTTGGCGCCGTCTTGGTCTGGGAAGGAAGAGGGGGTGTATGAGCTCGTTTTGGCGTGTTTACTGTCGGTGCTGAGGATGCTATGTACCTTGCTTGTCAGTCATGGCAAATTAGGAAACGGAAATGAAAGGTTGCGGGGTTCCGGTGTTGGGTTTGGCGAGATCACCACTTGCGAGTGGATTGGAGGTCAAAAAGCGGATACCCGTCGCTTACGTGATCCCGCTTGGCTCAATTCGCGTCTGAGAGCTCCGAGCACGTTGAAATGGGCGGACAACGTGGGCAAAGGACGGTTGCCGGAATCCACAATCCCAACAGACTGTGCTGTTCCATCGGCAGCAAACGACTTCACCCAAAACAAGTAGCCAGTACTTCCGAAGAAGATCAGTATTCTCTAGTCAATCATTCAACAAGCTGATTTGCAAGAAAGGACAGATGATGGTAAGGTTGTTCAAGATCGGAAAGACAAAAAAGACGGTCTGTCGGAGAGACTCTGAATGGACGACCAATGTGGACATCTCATAGGCCTGCTTGCTCTATTTTTGGCAATTGGCACAACAACCACATTTCTCGCGCACAAGGCGCACCTTGACAATCAAGTGAAACTTGGGGCCGTCATATATGTAAATCCTACTCACTTGTTCCTATGTACAGTGGTAACACGCGATATTTGCTTCTTTGTATGAACACTGTCAGTTGAACATCCGATACACCCCCAGCGCAACCAGCACTAAAACCACAAAAACACAAAGTATTCAGCGTCGCCCTTCTTCGTGTTTTGCTGCAGCAACTAGGGCGGTTTACCTCCTGCTCCACCCGCCAAGAACGCTCTATGTCTTTGTAATTGTTTTACTTGCGAGAGGTAGGCGGGTGAGGGGGTTGTTTGTGAAGGCGGCGGAGGTGGCATGTGGAGACTGTGCCTGGTGTAGAGAGCGTAACCGGCGATACCGAACGCTGTTGCCACCCCTGTTAGGCGGCAGGGGAGGCAATCCGTCCGAGAGTTTTGGCTGTCGTGGGGTGCATTGGAAGAAGGGGCGGGGTGTTGGGGCATGGGTGAAAATTGGGTGAGATTTCTGAAGCAGAAGGTTTCGGACGTTCTGTGGCTTAGCAGGCCACAGCTGAACTCGTCCGAACGCATCAGAAGCTCACCACCAATCCACCAGCGCATGCAAGTCTGCTTCATTCCGTCGCGAAACGGAGGTGAAGAGCAGTCCGGACTTGTCAGCGCTGCTGGCTATCTCTCTTGCCGAAAGGCTTCATAACAGAAACTGGGCAAATTCTGCCGTCGAAAATCAGTCAACACCTAAATATTTACAAACACCAGGATCAGTCCCTCCAGCGTTCATCTCACCTCTCTCGAGACATGGAGCTCCGCAAGAAAGGGACACGCGACGGCAGCCCACCCGTTGCGGGTCGCACGCGCTCCCGCCGCGTTCTCATATCCGACGCTACCCCTGCTCCTGCTGCTCCTCCTACAACAGAGGTAGCTTCAGACACCGAAGAAGCAACAGAAGCAGCACCTCCTCGCGCTCAGCGCGTGACGAGAGCCAAAGCCAAGAAACCTGCCGCGGCGAGCCGAACCGGACCTGGGAAACGTAAGCGCAGCGTGGAACCTGAGGTGGTGGCTGAAGGCGGTGGTGATGAAGGAGGGGTTAGCGAGAATGAGAAGCCGGTTCGACCGAAACGGCAGGTGAAGCAGCGGAAGGAGGGGCAAAAGACTGGGAAGGGTGTTAAAAAAGCCGCGACGCGACAGACTGCGAAGCGGGTGCGGGATTGTGGGAAGATGGATGAGGACGCAAAAGGGGAGAATGAAGGGTCTGATGAAGGGGAGGGAAGGGCTAGAAAACGTGAAAGGTCGTCGGTTTGTGTGCAAGTTGAGGTGCCTGCTGCTCCTCAGCGACCTCTACCCCGTGGGGATGACGAGGCGAAAGGGGAGAATGAAGGGTCTGATGAAGGGGAGGAAAGGGCTAGAAAGCGTGAAGGGTCGTCGGTTTTTGTGCAAATTGAGGTCCCTGCTGCTCCTGAGCGACCTCCATTCCGAGCTTCTTCTCAGCCTGGACAATCTGGACAAAGTGCTGCCCCCGCAAGATCGCCGACTTCACGACGTAGGTCATCGTCACTTTCCGTCGCCCATGCACCCGCAGAGAAAGGCGTTTCTGCGTCCCCATCAAAGGAAGCAAACGGGCCACGACCTCCCAAACGCGCGCGAAAAACCTCACATTCGGAATCTTCTGAGAACGTTGGGACGGCTACACCTGTCGCTGTGTCCGAAGGCACCCGGCAACCTCCGGAAGATGAAAAAGGAAAGGCTCCACAAGTGGAGAAAGCTGAGGTGGATCTATCCGAAAGTGGGAGAAAAGCCACGAAGCGGATGCGAGAGTCGAAAGGTAGCGAGGTCGGGGTTGGGAGTGCGAGTAGTGGTGGAGAGGGCGCCTTTAAGCGGGCGCGGCAAGGTGGAGCGGATCAGGAAGGCGATGAGGAGAAAAAGGAAGTTTCTGAACGTCCTGTTGAGCATGCTACGGAGAGTATCATCGAGCATGAAGCGGATAGGACCATCGAGCATGCTACGGAGAGTATCATCGAACATGCTACGGAGAGCATCATCGAGCATGCAGCGGAGAGCATCATCGAACATGCTGCGGAGAGTGCTGTTGAGGACGCTACAAATCCTGTGGAATCGATGAATATCACGGGTGCCGTGGAGGATTCTAGGGATGGCATGGAGTTGAACAAGACGCAAGGCACAGAAACTGTTGGGCATGGTATTGATGATTCCTCCAAGGAGGGCGCTGTCGCCAAGGGGGATGATGTTCGAGTGGTGGATGACTCCACGGCCGAACCGATAGCGTTACCTGAGGTCGTGGAATCTAGCGAGACGACAGACACGGAACCTGTTGGGAATGTTGAAGAAGATATCCCGAAAGAGGATCCTAGGGATGGCATGGAGTTGAACAAGACGCAGAGCACAAAAACTGTTGGGCATGGTATTGATGATGTCGCCGAGGAGGATGCTGTCGCCAACCGCGGCGATGTTAGCGAGGCGACAGGCGCGGAATCTGTTGGGAATGTTGAAGAAGATATCCCGACAGAGAATCCTAGGGATGGCATGGTGTTGAACAAGACGCAGAGCACAAAAACTGTTGGGCATGGTATTGATAATGTCGCCGAGGAGGATGCTGTCGCCAAGCGGGGTGATGTTCGAGTGGCGGATGACTCCACGACCGAACCGACAGCGTTATCTGATGTCGTGGAATCTAGCGAGACGACAGGCGCGGAATCTGTTGGGAATGTTGAAGAAGATATCCCGAAAGAGGATGGTGTTCCAGTGGTCGATGACTCTTCGGTCGCACCCACAACGGTGACACGTTCCTCAGTCGCAGCTCCCGTGGCCGTAGCTGCCACCCCTTCCAGAATCCCCGAGTTTAAGGTGCCCTTTCCGAAACCGGCTAAAACTGGCGCAAACTGGCTGTTTCGAAGCGCCGACGAGAGCCTTCTTTGGCCGCTTGAAACGCCAACAAGTGTGACCCCAAAAGGCAAAGGCAAAGATGTTCAAAAGTTTTTGCCCGATGAGGATGGGAATCTACCCGGCTTTAACAGCGAGTAAGTAGACTCAAAGTTCATATGTGTAGTGCACCGCAAAACTGCAGATCCTCAAATCCGCTTGTACTGCAGCAGCGACTCGGACGGATCCACAAGTCCGCCCAGTCCGGCGGCGTGGGCGAAAGGGCACCGGTTGCGCCGCGCGCTGCAGAAAACTGCGTTGATGGACCCTGACGCTATTTTCGCCGGAGCGAGGCCTCCCATGGAAGGTATGTTTCGCGCATGCCGCCCTACATTTGCGGAAGTTTGGTCTTGACGTATTCATATCTTCTTGTTTTGCAGAACTCTTTCGCGAGGGTTTCCCCTCAAAAAGAGTGCCTCCAAGCCAGTGCCCGAGCACCCATCCAGCCAAGCCTATCGTGTCCGAGAGAGACTTGCACCAGATCAAATGGCGGAGGTTAATGCTGCGACTTCTGGAATTGGATGCCATGAGGAGGGCTCTGGCGAAAATGAGAAGGAAGATGGAGAAGCCGAGGAATCGGTTGTTGAGGTCTTTGGAGGAGAAGGCACGGCAAGAACGGCAAGAACGGCAACAGATGTTGATGAATCGGAAAATGTAGTCAAGAAAAAGATTTCCTTAATTTAGTTTTACGTCCAGAACGTGATGCTGGGCAAAGAAAATGGACTCATTTTTCCCATTTTGAATTCATTTTGTATTTCAGTCGCACCGCGACGGTCGATGCCCAGCACCCATGACACTTTTACTCTGCAGCAGCACTTCATGCGTCATGTTCCCAACTGATCTCATGTACTTCCAATGAAAGCATAATGTGCCCACATCCAGAAAGCCTCCATCCGCAGTACCGACAGAGAAGCTTACTGAGCAATCACAGGCTCGAACGACCCAAAGCCCCCAATGTCAACCCTGATCCTGCAATAAGTAAACTCGACTGCATGTATTCTGCCCACCATGTCGGTTCCTGTGTCTCCTTCGACCTCAAAAAGGGTAGGAAGAGCGTATTTGTCGACAATGAAATCCCCGTTAGCAAAGTGAACTTTCTACCAAAACATCCTGATAACTATTAACTATACGTTGGCAATGGTCTCGGTAGTGTTGGACTGAATCATAATCTTATTTGGACTGGATCATTATCTTATCATCATTATTCGCATCCTATAACTCCAGCCAAGCAGCGCCTAGTTTATCAATATGGCGCAAAATGGCGGTTCGCCATCCGCCTCGGCAAACCACTCACAACAAATCTTCAGGAGCGTGATTCCGGCCCCAGCTCAGCGAAACACATCGGTAAGGCTTTCCACAGAAGCTACGACATTCTCGAATGGGGCAGAGACCTTACCAAAACCTTACCACCAAGCGGATGAGCCGCGACGTTTGCGCACGGGGGGTGGAAGGAGGTGGTGGTGGTGCAAGATGGGATGAGATGGTGATGGCTGTTCATCAAATGTCAACCAACCCCTCGCGCACAAACTAGAAGCACGGACCAATCACGCTAATGAGAAAAAAGGGGGAAAATGCAGAAGAAAAAGTCGGTTAATAAATATCCTTTTCTTATCCCAGAACCGGCATACTGAAGGACTGCTAAGAGAAGCCCATGCCTAGCAATACGGGGACGAAAGAGTACGTCTCTCTTCACCCCCTCCGTCGAGGCACATGCGCGGAGACTGATACCAGTGAGAGGCCTAGGATAGAGTCAACCTCCACTATTCGGGCGCATGCCCGTCATATCCCTCCGCAGCCATAATAAGGTTGCTGCCAAAACCGCAATTTCAACCCCCATGCTAAAATTGGGGGGTTGGGCCAACCCGTCCAAACCAATGGACTTATGTCGGGGGGGAGACCAGGTTGAAGGTGCTTTTGCTCGGCGTGTGTTGTAGCTACGCTTGGTCGTCGTAATGTTGTTAAGGTGTTCTTGCTCGACGTATTAGGTTCTTGCTCGACGTCTTTGGTGGAGGTGGTGGTCTCCCGTTTAAACCCGACCACGCAGAGGTTTGGAGTCTCGATGGGTCGCTAAAGGGCCAGCGGGGGAAACAACCCGGCCTTCTCTTCGCAGTCTGCTGCCACCCTCCGTTCGCGTCACTTCCTTGCGAATACCTTGTCAAGAGTGGTCTGGGCAATTTCGTGCAAAACCCCGCTGGTCTGTTGGTTGTGGTTGTTGTGGTGTGGATGATCAGGTTGATGCTGGGGGCGTGTCTGTGTGTGTTTGTTTACAGTAGGCACCCAAGCGCGGTCAGTGTGGCTTGGCCCGGTTGATGCGAAATCCGATGGCCCTCAAAATCAGTGATGCATAATCTGATGAACAAAGTTGATGCTGGTTCCCAACAGCAAGACATTCTCATCGCACAAACCCGAGATTGTGAACTATAATACCAATAGACTCCAATAAGCGAGATCGGTGCGTTTGCTGTGGGATTCGCCTTCGCATCAGTTTGGTCTTTCAACGCGAACTTTCGGGGCACGAATGTTTCCTGATCTGGTTCCCACGCACTTCTGCTCTATCAAGCAGGTTGTCAACAGGCTCAACTCTTCACGCGACTCGGGTGTCAGGGTCAACTGTGGAAACTCTTCTGCTTCGGCAAGCATCCTCTTCCGAGATTTTTGTTGCAGCCGCGTCCGTCTTGCCAGCGATTGAAAGTTTGCTGGCCGAAGTATTGAGAGTTGCCAGGTAAAGGTTTGCCGACAAGGTTTGAATTGAATTTGCTCTCAAGGTCTCAAAGTCCATTGAAATGCGTTTCACAGGGACGTGAAGTTGTGACTCCGTCTCCAAACGGTCCACCCTCTCAAACCATACATGGTGCACCCAGTTCCACGCCCTTCTGCGTCGCCAAAACCGTCCGCCCCTACTACCCCTCCTTCCATTCAGCTACCATCTCCCGGCCGGACACCGCCTCGCCCGATTCCGTCGTCCCCTTCCGCCGCAAAACGCAGCGCTTTTGAAGCCCTATCACCTGAAGATCGCATGGAAAGTCCGCATATCCCGCGGTCGCCAAAGAGTAGCAGCAAACGGATTTCATTTGAGAGAAATTTTTTGAGGAGTCGTGGAAAAATGAGTGATGAGAACGTCGTGAATGTCAATGGCAAAATGAGCAACGGGGTTGGGTCACACGAGAGTGGGGAGAAGGTCAACGGCATTGTACCTTCTCCTGTTGGTATCGATACTAAGGGCAGCGTGTCCGGCGCGAAGTCTGTGGATGCGCTGTCAGTGGCAGAACCCTCAGTGGAGAACCAGGGAGATTTGCGCATTCGCATTGATGAAGCTTCACGAAACATGAATCGTGGAGAGACGTATTTTTTGCTGTCAAAGCAGTGGTATGGCCAAAGATCGTGTTCGGGGCGGACGCGAGACAAAACAAAATTCATTTGCATTGATGAATAGGTACCAGCGATGGAGTCAATTGGTGGATTCGGCTGGATTAAAACAGAATGCAGCGGTTATACAACCAGGCGCGATTGACAATACTCGCCTGTTCGAGGATAAGACGTTTTCTCGTGTGCGGGAGGACCTTTATGAAGGGAGTGACTTTGTGGCGGTGCCACGTGCAGACTGGGCGACGCTTGTTTCGTGGTAGGTGCTGGAGTCGCTTTCGATCAACGGAACACTGCAAATGTAAACCTAATTACTTCAAAGGTTCGGGATTATTGATGACCGTCAAGCTGTGGAACGTCCCACCAAACAAGATCAGGGCGACACGTACAAAATCGATTTGATTCCATTCGTCCTTGGTGTTGTCCTGACGTCATCATCCGGAGAGCCAGCTTTTGGCGTGGAAGTCTACAGCGGCGAAACTCTGCGATCCGTCAAAGAAAAGATATGTCGTGAGCGAAACATATCGAATTCAGACGGCATGCAACTGTGGAAGCTGAGCGATGGGGACTTGGAGTCGGTTTTTGACGACGAGACATTGACAGTCGGGGATGTGGATTTGGATGGAGCGCAACGGGTCGTTGGGTTTGTCGAGGGAGACGATGCGGGTGGATTGGCAGTTGTGAGGAAAGTTTCGCCGCCGGTTAATGGTGCATGGCCAATGGATGGAATCGCAAGTGGTTCACCGTTGCTTCCGTTGGAAAGCGACACAAATGCTCGGTATGCGATGCCCGTCACTTGTCCGTGCACTTACGCCATTCAATTTTTTCCATTTTTAAACTGATACTCTTCCTTCTTTTCCTTTGATGATATGGAAGCGACTCCGGTCTCGCGGCGGACGAGGATGATGACGATGATGCGGATATACTGAGCTCACCATTTGGCCAGATCGAATCGAAGCGGGAGAGCGCGATGCGGAAGGGGAAATCTGCGGCAAGGGCTGACGAGGACGAAGATTCTTCATCTTCCACGCCGTTGCTGCTGATGGGACCCGAACCAAAAGGAGCATCGTCTTCTTTCTCCTTTAAACCCGCCACGTCACTCTCTCGCCAAGCCAACGGATATGGATCTACCAAGTTCGTCACAAAGCTTCCCGTCGGTGCCACAGGACTGAACAACCTTGGCAATACGTGCTTTATGAATTCTGCGCTCCAATGTCTCAGCAATACTGCACCGCTCACGACATACATCCTGAGCGAGCGCTGGAGGGAGGAGCTTAACCTCGACAATCCCTTGGGAATGAAGGGAGAAATCGCTAAAGAGTATGCCGAACTTATTGCCAACCTATGGCGAGCGCGAGAACGTCTACCATCGTATGCTCCAAGAGACTTCAAATACACAATGGGTCGCTTCAATTCAATGTTTCAAGGATATGGCCAGCAGGATTCTCAGGAACTTTTGCAGTCTCTTCTCGATGGGCTACATGAAGACTTGAATCGAATCAAAAAGAAGCCTTACATTGAAAACCCGGACATGGACGGTCAACCGGACGAAGAAATTGCGCGCGTGGCCTGGGAAATTTACAGCAAGCGCAATGATTCAGCTATCGTTGACCTATTTCAAGGGCAGTACAAAAGTCGGCTGCAGTGCACGGAATGCGGCAAATTATCCGTAACATTCGACCCATACATGTTTTTATCCCTGCCTGTACCCGAACGAAGGGAAATCACGAGAACGATTCACGCCATGCCTGCAACCGATCCGTCAAAGCCAGTGTCGGGCGAACGGCCCCGACTCGTCCACATAAGGGTCCCGAGAGACGCATCGATCAAACTCCTTGCCGCCAAGGTCGCAGAAAAAATGGGTTGGCGGGAGGCGATGGAGGATGCGAATCGACTAGCAACGGTGGAAATATTCAGAAAGGATGTCTACAAAATATTCCAGAACACAGACAGGGCTAGCGATATCGGGGAGCGGGACGACGTGTATGTCGTAGATCTTGGCACGCTAGACCGTCACTTATTTGAAAAATCGGACGAAGACGATTCAACTCCGGTGCACCTCAGCGCCTTCTTTCTTCGGGAAGGCCGGACATCGTTTTACAGTGACGACAACAAGTTTGGCGTACCAATTGTTGTAACCTTGCCGGCCAAGATTGGGGTGCGAGTGCCTAAAAGGGAGGCTAATTCGGAAAGAATTACAGAGTATGTTGTCAAACGGGCCGGGAAGAGGATATATCGGCAGGTGGTGCGGTGTATACGACGATTTGCTGTTGTGGATCTGTGGAGGCGGGTTGGAGACGATAAATGTGTGCAGGAGGTATTTACGGCGGAATGTGAGAGGCGGCAGCGCCGGGAGCCAACCTCATCCATGGATGTAGACCGTGAGGAAGATGGCGAAGAACCAGATTCGGAGACTTCCGATGTGGATTTGGGCGAGGATTGGGAACCCCTTCCGGGTCTTTTCCGCTTGGAGTTGGTTGTGAAACGTTCATCCCAGTATGGGTACAGCACACTTAGCTCGGCAAATAGGACTATTGTCTTGTACGACGAGGATGGTGAAACGTCGGAAGAGCAGGAAGGGGACGATGGACGGAACATTTCAGGGCACACTTCGGCGAGAGCGAGTCGCGAGTCGAGTGCGTCGCCTCAATTGCTTACTCAGGAAGCGGAGGAAGATGAAAGTAATGAGGATGCGAAGGAAGAGTCCACAGACGGTGGCGTTGATGATGGTACCAACTCAACCGCATCCACTGAAGATGCCGAAGATGAAGAGGATGAGCTTCGCGAGTTGGATCTGAGTGGGGACTGCTGTTTGCAGATGGTGTGGAATCGGAAGATCGCGAACATGGTATTCGGTGGAGGTACTGATAAGTACGAAATGTTCATGGTATGTAAAAGGCCATAGTCAGACAATTTGATTTGACTGATTTTTTACGACTTGCCCACGTAAGTCCGACGACGATGCGGAAGCGGAACAACCCAACGGCACTGACGAACCAAGGAAGAAGAAGGTTATCACTCTTCGCGACTGCATTGACGAATTCAGAAAGGAGGAGCTTCTGGAAGGAGGGGAAGCTTGGTACTGCCCAGGCTGCAAAGAGCATCGGACCACCAAGAAACAATTGGATATCTGGAGCGTGCCAGAGGTGTGTGGATGACGGTCTCTCCATTGCCATGTTGATGAGTACAGTCATTTAATTCTTTCCGTGCCACCTCAGGTTTTAGTTTTCCACCTCAAGCGGTTTTCCAGCTCTGGCCGCGCCTCGACGTTCCGAAGTATGACTGGAGACAAAATTGAAGCTTTTGTGGATGCACCGACCGAAGGCTTGGATCTCCGGGATGTCGTGATTGGACGGCACCCTGCGCGGCGCTGGCGGAGTCAAATAGACGCGGTTGAGGGGCATGCGAGGGATGCCGATTTGGAGTCTTTGGAGAGTCGTTCCGACGTGGAGATCAATCCCGAGGTGGACGATGATGCTAAAGACGAATATGGACTAGTATATGATTTATTCGCTGTGTCAAATCATTTTGGAGGGTTGGGGGGCGGACACTGTGAGTATCCACTGTGCCCATCCTTTGCTTTGCGAGTGCTGTGTGCATTTTGCTCATTTCTGTTTGACGTCAGACACTGCATATGCTAAGAACCCTCTGGATGACGAATGGTACAATTTCGACGACTCGCGGGTGACGAAAGTGGAAGCTGATAATGTCATGGTGAGTTTCTTTTCGCAAACGGGCCAATTTGACCAAGCCTCCTGACTCCTGGTTTTGGCTAGACATCGGCTGCGTACTTGCTTTTCTATCAACGACGCCATAAGCACAAGCGGTCGAACCTTGCACAAATTGTGGAAGATTTGAAGAACCGGCCTAGCCGAGGGCCTTCACCACCACCGCCGACATCGAGCGTGCCTCCTATCCCTCCGCCCCGTCCCAAATTGTCCCTTGAGTCTCCGTCCTCGGCTACGTCATCGACACTAGCAACCGCAACAAACTCACCGGAGTCATCACCCAGCTTATCGTCGGACGAATCTGAGATGAAGAACCTCCGCAACCGCGGCCGGAAATCTCAACCAGGAACGGGATTAGGTATCTTGGAGGATACATTCCCTCGTATATCCGTTCCGTTTGGGATTCCTTCCGCCCATACTGGTGTCGGTTTCCAATTTGGCACCCAAATTGGTGACGATGACGACATGTTTGCTGAAGACAAGGAAAACGGCGGTGAACCCACCATTCCCATAACCTCCCAAGACGCTCCACCGGATGACGAGCCTGTCGAAAATATCATAATTGGCGGCCCTCCCGGCGCGGATTTGGACGCCGAGCTGGAATCAAATACCCTTCCTTCATACGAGGAAGTGGTCTTGTTCAACACTCAGGAAGAGGATGTTGATATGGAAGATTTGGTGAAGAGTCCGGGTGTGGAGGGGTCGCATCAGGATGTGGAGATGAAGGTAGCACCGTCGCCGGTAGGGACGAGGGAGGATCAAGAGACGTAAGTCTTGTGAAATATTGGGCAATGGATGTTGGACGAAGTGGGGTATGTTGCCTATCGGTGTATTTAGTGGGGTTTAGATTTTACGAGGTAGAAAGCGGGCACATGTGGTTGAAGCGAAACGAAAACAATGTATTGCATGATGGGAATTGTCCCCTCCTCAAACAACGTTGCAGTGTTGTTCAAAAACACTCACAGGTACTTTACAGCAAAAATGTACAAATCAGGGGACACAACATTACGCCTCCAGCTTACACAGCAGCTTCGTCCTCCAACCACTTTCCAACCTCCGCCCCCCACTTGTTAATCCACGCCATCCGTCCCTCACACTTTTCCAACCCCTTCTTCACCGCCAGATCCGATCTCTCGGGCACCCAATCCCACCCCGCCAGCACATCCTTGACGCTTCGGTCGACAAACAATCGTCTTGCGAGGTCCGCGTCCCATTTCCGAAGGAAATCTGCTGAGAGGGCCGTGAGGAGGTCGTTGAAGCGGGTCCAGTCTGTGTCTTTGCCAAAGTAGGCGACGAAGGCGGGGAAGGAGTCGAGGAGGAAGGACCAGGTTGTTGTGTGGCCGGTTGGAGTCATGAAGGAGACTAGCGAGATTAATCTGTTTTCATAGAGACGTGTTTAGATTATTGACATTCGTAGCTAACGGGTCATAGATCCACATGATGGAAACGCGGTTCACATTACCTCACAACATCTTGCTTCCGGACTTTTCCGGACAGTGCCATTTCCAACGTGCGTTGCTGGAGGTAGGGTTCCGGCGAAGCGGCGAGGGCTTGCAAGTATCTGCTGCGATCCAAATTGGACGTTGCGTTCATGTAGCTTTCCAACACCCATTCATAGTCATCTTCCAAACACGCGAAAGGTTAGCAAACCATAGAAACCTTAAGGACACTGACGGGAACGTACCTTCATTCCCCCACATCACTCCAGCATCCAGAACAACCTGCAACACATCCTTATCCCACCCCTCTCTCTTCCCGCCCTTCAACGCCTTGAAAAACTCTTTCGCCTTCCCCACAACCTCAGGCACACCCACCTCCACCGCCTTCCCCATCACATCCCGTCTCAACAGCGCCCTCGCATGCCACAGAGACTCATCCTCGCTCGTTTCCGTCCACCCCAAGTCTTTCGCGATTGGTGCGAGGAGGGTGCGGAGGTAGTGTTGGAGTTTACCGTAGGATGGGTGGAGGCGGAGGAGGGTGGAGAGGGTGGAGAGGTCGTGGAGGGCGGTGGACCAGAGGATCAGGTCCGTGGTGGTGCGGAGGTGGCG
>JADGKA010000927.1:0-12639 GCA_027604605.1 Borealophlyctis nickersoniae
CGTCCCGCCCCTATAGACTTTATAGACTGTCATAGACTACCTATCCCTGCCACAACCCACCACCTGTCCCTCTTTTCGTCCTCAAGTTTAACAACCCGCAATAATGAAGTTCGCCACTCTCCTCGCTGCTTTCGCTCTTATCGGCTCGGCTGCCGCCGTCGCCAACCCCGAACCCGCAACCGTCGTCGTCAAAAAGAAGGTCGTCGTTTACGCGAAGGCTCAACCGGCGCCTTCCTCTGGCTACACTACCAGGGTGGAGTACAGGAACGGCAAAAAGGTCGTTATCGTCACCAAGGGAGCCAAAGCACCCGCCGCCAAACCCGCCGCGCCTTCCTCTGGGTACTCCACCAGGGTGGAGTACAGGAACGGCAAGAAGGTCGTCATTGTCACCAAGGGCAAAACCTCCTCCGCGCCCAAAACCTCGTACCCGACTGGTCAACCTTCCGTGAGCACTTGGCAGGGTTTGGCCCTCAAGCTCCACAACGACGCTCGCCAAGCCGTCAACGCCCGCTACGGCACCAGGATTCCCATGCTCACCTGGTCCCAAACCTTGTCGAACGGCGCTTGCTACTGCTCCCAGTTGAACGCGAACAGGGACTCGTTGGATCACTGCGGAGCTGGTGAAAACTTGTGGAAGACCTCCGACCAGTCTATCAGTGACTACGAAGCCGTCAAGCAAACCCTGTTCTCGTGGGTTCAGGAGGAAATTGGCTGTGAGTATTGAATATTGGGTGGGCAATGTGACGAGTTTGTCGGAGCGCCGAGAGGGAGACGTCTGTGAGAGCAGGAAGATTGTGCTGTACAAAGGTGGCATTGGGGTTGGGTTGGCACTGCACCCAACCGCGCACGTACTAGTATGGGAGAGGATTTGTGTCCGGAAAGCGTTGTGATAGTGGTTGCTGATTTCAGTGGTCCCTATTTTTCCTGAAACACACAGACTACCACCCAAAGAGCGCCATCAGTGGCAGCGACCCGAACTTCCACAAGGTACTGTCAAACTCACGTCATTTACGTCTGTTCGTCCCACGTCTTTCCGGCTTTGAAACTAACATTGTCTGCCTTTCCGTTAAACAATAGTACGGTCACTACACTCAGGTCGTCTGGGATGACACCCGCCGCGTTGGATGCTGCGTGCGCTCAGGCAAATTCGGTTCCGTCGTCACTTGCCACTATGACCGTACGTTTTTACTCCCTTCATATCTTTGTTGCAAACGCAAAAGCAAAACGATAATTCTAATCTCATTCTTGTTCTTCATCACAGCTGACGGAAACTTCAACCACCAATCCGCCTACTAAACGGGCCGCCCGTTTTTTCTTCCCCATTATGATTTCCGCCCTCTTATGATCGTCGAAAAGTCCTTTCTCTCCCCCTCATTATTACGTCCAACCACAAAACGAACGAAACAGTTAAAAACCCGCGCGAAAAGAAAACTTTCAATTTTTATTTGTCCGCCCGGCGCGGGGTGTCTCAGCCGGGAATAGAAAGTCGGGGGTTGCGGTGGTTTCCTTTCCTCGCGCGAGACTATTTCTTGTTTTTGGTTTCGTTCTCCCTATTCTTTTGTTTTATGTTTTGTGCGTTTCTGTGTGTGGTCGTGGTTTTGGTGGGGAGACGGGGCAAGTTCTATCGGGAAAAAGTAATGGGAAAAGTTAAACACGGCGATGGGTAACCTTAGATGAACTTTTCTGCTACAGTGGTGGAGCGTTGGGTGCTTTGGAGATGGAGACGGAGGAGGAGTGATTTGTTTGTTCGAATAATGGGGGTGGTTCCTTTTTTCTTTAGTTTTATCTTTCTTGTTTGTGGATGCTTTCTCTTTGAAAGCGTCTTCATTTTTTGTTTTATGTGCTTTTGTTGATGATGATAAGAAGAAAGCGTTTGGTGATAAAAGATGACCTCAGATTTATATTATGTCGTTGCCTCATATTCTTATTTTGTTCTTGTGAGCTCCCTCCACCTTTTCTCTCGATTACGTTCCCAGCAGTTGAGAGTGCTCGCTTCGCCTTATCACATCCAACCCTAGCTGCCAAATTCTCACACGCCCAGAAATCACATACCAGGTCCATCGAGCACGACGATACTGCAACCCAAGGCATGAGATATCGAAACCCGGCACCAGCGCACCACTGCACCAGTTGTTTTTGATACGCCCAAGGTCGAGAAAAATTCCCGCAGATTTTCTTCTTGTATGGTTGAATTTGTGAAAGGGCGATAATGGTGCTGTAATGGTATGGATTACATTCATTCGATATATACCGTATGTCTCAAGGTCGATATACCTGAAAAGTTGCTGGAGCCTCAAGGGGCAGGAGGATGGATACCGTGCTTACGCGATCCCTCCGATTCCTCTGATTGGCCCAATTCCAGACTCGCCCCCCCGGTGAAACCCATCAAATCGGGTCGAAAGCGACGCAAAGGGCGGGTTCAGCGAACAAGGCCAACGCAGCCCCTTCCATTTCAATTTGCAAAAAAGAACCCACTACAGTACAGTACGCCATCCAGCATCTGCATTTAGCTCAAACAGTTGTTGTCTTCTTCCTTCTGCTTCTTCGCTTTAAGGCGGGAAAACGGGCGGGTGCAGGGAACGACAGGCTTTTTTTACCCCACCGTCCGCTTTGGAAGAAACGGAGGCCCCAATTACTACTGCTTTGTTTCGGTGTTTTCTACATTAGAGGCTTGGCTGTAAGGACAACTCAAGGTGTGTGTGCTGTTGTGAATGGGTCATTGTGGGAGTTTTTGGTGGATGTAACCGGCAGTTGCAGCCACAATCCGGTGCTTTTTGCCTAACCGTCATTTCATTCATTGGCTTTTGGTCATTTCTTCCCACAGTGAAAACGTTCCGTTCTTTGTGAACGCTGCGTAGCTACTCTGTACAGCTTGTTGTCAGTCTTCGGTCTTGGTGAGTGTCCTTTTCCGTCAGCCGGACATGAGCAACCTTTGCTTTGCGTGAATTGCTTTCCTTCACCCTCGAGCTTTGTATGGTGTCGGAACTATGGGTGGTTTGACTCAAGCACTCAACTTACCATATTCACGTTCTCTTCTTTTCCTTTATGTGTTATATTCAGGTCCGATTAGTCGTGCGGGGGCTCTCCCACGTCCAAGTGGTTCTTTGCTCGAACCCTGAACCCTACATGTGCTACGCTACTCTTTCTGCATCCTCCCCGACTCTCTAAAACAGTGCCGGACAAAAGATGCTAAATCACGTCGAACCGAAATTATCTAATGGCAGTGTCAATGGGTATGCTCCCGACGGTCATTCCGCGCCGATGGGGGCGTACCGTCCCCAATATATCCCAAACGGAACGGAGCCGAATGGCCATGGAAATGCAACGCCTGGGAGGGTGGGTCATGATGGGGGATACGGTGGCATGGGTGGAGTGGACAGTAATCGTACCCCGCCCCCTGCTGATGAGGGATGGGTGCCCGAGCGCAATCCCACTTCACCAGCGCCAGTATATCAGAATGGTGGGCGACGTATGTCTGCGGCGGCGACGGAAGGGGAGTACTTGCGACCTTCTGGTTTGCCGGGTCCGATGCCGATTCCGACGATTGATCCTCGTATGGCTGGCGCAATGGGCTTGGATCCGTTTGCCGCGGCGGCAGCTACTGCTGCGTATAACGAGGCTCTCGCCATGCGCGCTGGCATGATACCTATGGCGCAGGGAATGCAACATGATCCTCTATCGCCTTCTCGACTCATGTACACCAATGGCGGCCTCGCATCTCCGCAATCGCCGGGAATGCATGGGCATGGCCCTATCGCGCCTGGTGCCCACCCTCTGCTGTTACAACAACAACTTGCTGCTGCCGCCGGGCAGCTCACGCCCAACCGATACGCTTTCCCATCCCAGCACTACTACCCCACCCACCTCCCTTCTCCGCCGCAGACACGTTCTCCTCATTCTCGTAAGCGCACGGATCTTACTATTCACACGGACCTCCCGGCGCGCGTGGGCCCCGTGTCTGCACCCGCAATGGTTCGAGGAGTGCTTCGTGAAGACCTTCCCTCTGCTACAATGCCACATACAGCCGATCCCGACCTCCTACTTCTCTCACCATCAACCGCAACCGCGACTACCCCTAAAATCGACCGTGACCTCAAAAAGTTATCCCTGTACAAAACCGAACTCTGCCGTTCCTGGGAAGAAACCGGGTACTGTCGCTACGGCACAAAATGCCAGTTTGCGCACAGTGAGGTCGAGTTACGCCCAGTTGACCGTCATCCAAAGTATAAAACAGAAATGTGTAAGACTTTTTGGGAGAAGGGAACTTGTCCGTATGGGAAGCGGTGCTGCTTTATCCACACGGAGAGGGATGTGGAAAAGAAGATGTCAGATATTGAAAAGAAGTTGATTGTGCTCAAGAAACCGGAGGAGAAGTCTCCTGGTTCGGTTGTGGAGGGAATGGCGCGGAGCCGTACCATGTCGAGCGGGAGTGTGTTGAGCATTGAGGGCGAGGATGAAATCCCGACGAAGCCGTTCTCTCCGTACGCCGATTCCACTGTGAATGTAGCTGACTTGGCCATGATGCACGACCACAATCACCATTACATGTACGACCCCCGCGCCATCGCCGACGCCTACTTTGCCGGCCGCCGCTACTCGGATGTGGGAACGCCAGAGTCCTACGCACCCCAAATGGGCTTGCATCCGGTCCAGGAAGAAGATGATGTCGGGGAATTGGGCGAGTACATGCGCAATGTCCGTCTAGACGACCACTCTCGCTCGGATGACGAAGATGGTCTCTCCACCACTCCACCACCTCAAAGCGTTATGCGGACAATGTACCCGCATCACTTCCAACCTCACACCTTCCCTGGTGAATTACACTATCCTCTTCAATACGAACCGGTCGGCGGCGTAACTCACCTCCCAGCTCCACCCATCTCATCAACTCCGCCACGGGAACGCACGCGCCGGTCGCGGTCCGTCACCCAACCCGCTGTTCTTGTTGATGGTGGTTACGCAAAGAACCGTAGCGAGAGTTTCTCCGGGTACCTTCCCGGCACACCACCGCACCAAAGTAGCGCCGCAGCATACCTGATGACCCACATGAACGCGGCAGCGGCAGCGGCAGCTCGCGCTGCAGCCATGGCTGGTGTAGCGAAAGCGGCAGCTGCGGCAGCGGCGGCGGGCGAAGTGGTGGGAACGGTGCCTCCAACGCCCGTGTCGCTTGCAAGGGCGCTCTCGTTTGATGCCGAGTCGGCGGTCTCATCGAACCGGTCATCCCCCGTTCGCGGTCGCGATTGAAGAACATCGCGCCACACTGTTGTTTTGCACGTAAAATAAGGAATCGGCGCGACACAAAGAACGTTGCCTGTTATTCCGGAAAGCTATACCGGACACAACAACACCCCTAACAAAACGAAAAAACACCCTATCATTATCGCTCTTTTTTCATCTTTTTCTCTTCTTTTTTTTATATCGGTTTTGTTATTGCTTGTTTTTAATCTATGGGGATTGCTTGGGCGGCGCGTGGGAGACGCGAAGGCGGACTCGGAAATTATTTTTTTTGCGGAAAACACAAACTTGCTGATGCTAAGGAGGGACGGGAACAACGAAATTGATGGCAACCAACACCCTTTCTTTGTCTTTTCCGTGGGGAGGGCGGCCGCTCTTTGGAACTTTTTTTGTACATGGAGTAAATTATCTGTATTTTTCCGGATGTGATGGGACGGGGGCGGTGGTCGAGTGGAGGGAGCGTGGTTTGCAAGTGTCCAGTGGTTTGGTGCGGCGGCCGCTTCCATTTAGTTTATAGATTTGCCTTTTTTCTTTCGGTGCTTTGAAACGAACGCTGCTGTGTTTTGCGTACTGTACGCTGATTTAATTGTTTTGTATTGATTGTCCCAGGTTCTGGTTGGGGGGTTTCCTCAAGTCCAGCGCTTTCTAAATACCAAAATGCATGCGGGCACCAGCGCTTTGTTGCCCCGGCCCCGGCGACAATACGTGTATCGGCGGGTTGTATTAGAATGCACGATAGTTGTATCGAGCAAAGGGTCAGTAGAATTGGAAAGTTATGGCGCAAAGACTGGATAAAGTGAAATTCCCGTTTTTTGAGTTGCCTGCTTTAAAGTGCACCCGACGGGTGCGATGCGTTGGATGGATACCATACTCCGCTGAGGGGAGTAGTGTCTGGTAGTGTGGTGGTATGTGACATATAGTGTCGGTTTATGTATTGTGTGTGTTTGAGAAGGTTGCCATCAACTGCAGCCTGTTGGAACGCGTAGACCTGGCCTGGGTGGCTTTGAAGGAGGTTTCCATAAGTTAGTTCCTCCATAAGAGTATCCGAGGCCACATCCGAAGGGCCGGACACCCGCCGCTACTAGCGCGCGCTACTTGCAAAATTTCCCAGTTCCACTAGTTCCACCCCATTATTTTTATAACGTTCCTCATATTTGCACTCTCATCTCCTACTTATTCAACTCCCCCACCCCATACCCTATCAACCAAGTAACAATGTCCACCCCCTTGCCCACCATCCCCGGGTTCGAAGGCCCACTCCTCGCCTCCGTCGACGACACAACCTTCATCGGCTGCCTCGGCAATGTATGCAACTTCAACGAAGCAAACGCGACGCTCCGCGCACAACGCGCGGCGGAAGTGTGCCTTAAAGCCGCAGCGTGTGCGTCGTTTGTGTGTTCTGCGAAGAGTCCACCGAATGAAGCCGGTTGCTACTACTATAGGACGCCGTTGTTTCTGATCAAGCCCGCGGATGCGAGTATTAACGAGTACACGTATATCAAGAGTGGGTTTTGGAAGTCGATGTTTGGTTGATGCCGTGAAATGCGACTTTTAACTTCTGTGACCGATTCTCGTAAAAATGTCAGACGGAAAAGACTACCGCGACATCACAAACGTCACTCGCCGCGCAGCTGGTCCCGCCGTCCCTTCACCTTCTTCCACACCGCTACCGAAACCACCTTCACCTTCACCAACCCAATCATCCGCCTCCATCTCGGACTCTTCATCCTCATCTTCTTCTTCCTCTGTGAATCCAGCAGCATACGCCGTCCCCATCGCTTTGGTCGTGGTGGGTCTGATCGCGGGTGGAGTATGGTGGTGGAGAAGGAAACGGGCGCCAAAGAATTTGGAGGATGTGGAGTTTGTCGAGGCGAGGGGTGGGGGAGTGCCTGTTTTGGAACATAAGGGATGAGGAGGGGTGGTGTGGTTTGCGTCCTATTAGTTTGTTGGGGCAAGAAGTCTTGTTTTTTGGATATTGGCCGAGGACCGTTTACTTCTATTTATTCTAATTATATAAGGAACATGCAGTGCATTACCCCTGACGTTTGTGGTTTTGCAATGCGATGGGCGTGGACCGTTCGGTGTCTTTGGCATGGCACGGCCGTCATGTTTGGTCGTTTGCACCATGTAACAACATTGCATTCAGGCAACTGCATTTAGACGTTGCACATTTTTGATCTTGGAACACGCGTCGCGGGGAAGGGATACCCTACTCCGCTGCAGGTTGTGTGGCTTGTGCATTGAAAGAAACGAAGATTCGACCCAACATGCTCATTTCCCCCTGCAACCAACAAATCACGACACTCCCTCTATCCACAGCATGAGTGTTATCTACACCTTTGACCCGAAAAGTAACTTGTTCTTCAGCGTCCCGTTTCAGGACAGTTGGAAAAACTGGACAGATGTCCTCATAATGTTCATTGCTGAACAATGATTCAATATCTTCCACGTCTCCAACGTCTTCATTCACGAGTGTGTTGCTGCAAAATGGGTGTGGTTTCGGGCTGATACGGGAGCAAACCTCACAGCCGTCGATGTGCAGAAACTGAAAGAAGGTCGGACGGTGTGGGTGGATTTAAGGGCGGATGATATGTCACAGTACCAGCGTATGTGGATCCAATGTTTCCACTCCAATCGTCGTTTTGGTCCTGCCTTTCGCTGTTTTTCAGGTACCATTCGTGGTTTGCGCAATGCGGTTCTGCGCAATGCGGTTCCTTTTTCTTTTTGTCCGTGCTTTTGTTATTAGATTTGATGGAGGAGAGAGAACTCGTAGACCGACTGACACTCATGGAAGAGGCGCAAGGAAGCTACGGCAATGTAACCCTGACATCCCCACTCATCCCAAATCAAGTCGAACGACAGATAAGGGTGGAAATGTTTAGAATGTCAAAATTGCGAATGGAGATACCAGTAGGTCGACAAACAGCCGCGGTCTGGCTTTCCCGTAGTTTTCTTTTTTTAAGGAGTTTGGCCTCCCAGGTTGTGAAACTGCCCATCCCACCGTACGATGAGCTCCTGCATTTACAATATACGGGCCGGGGATTGCCATGGCGCGTTCTGCTGGCTGCGGGCCAACTGTGGGGATGCCATCATTGCCCGGGCGCCTTCGTGTGGAGTGAACTTCCACGCGTTCAACCAACGAATGATGAGATTCATTTTGTTCAAGCCCTGTATCGAAAAAACATGCTTGGCATGTCCTTCCTTCCTTAGGGTGTTTATCCTAAAAGGCAGGTAGGTAGTGAAAAATGGTCCGTGTTTGTAGGATTGCAGCGAGAAGGTCCAATGGGCAGGACGCGCGCCGATGCCGACTTGCGAAAACGCTGTCTTGACAGAATTGTGGCAAAATTCAACGACTTGATCAACCTCGAAGTATCTCTATGGGCCTCGTGGGTGTTCCAATGTGCGGGCCGCGGATATCAGATTTCAGTACGGCAATCCTGCAGTCCGACTTTTTTTTTATTGGTGCGGTGGCCGGTGTATCCGCCGTAAGAATGGATGCTCAACATGCCGAGCTTCTGACCCGACACCTCCAGCAATGGAAAGAAATAGTCGACAACGAGACAAGTGCGTGTGTGCGTGCGTTCTTTAGTTTAATAAGTGTAAGGACCAAAAAAAGCCTGATCCGCCGTTTTTCATTTGCAGTCGAACCAGCGAATCCGATCGCGCTATCACAATCCTTTGAGAAACAATGGGAGGAAATACAAGCCGATCCACAGCTTGGCCAACCCAAGGAACGGGACTTTGCCTTCACAGAGATCCCCCTTCTCCACCAACCGCGTCAAGATGAAATTGGGCCGTGGTTCTGGAGAGTCGTCATCGAGATGAAGGACTCAGATCTTTCCCTCTACTTCAACCACGTACACTGCTTTTTCGAATATGTGGCACATATGTGGCGATGGGCGTCCCGTACTGATCTTTTTTCGGTTTTTTAGGCATTGACATATTCATATCTCATCGCAAGGTTCCGGCACGACGTACTCGACGAGCGACACATGCCAATACTAGTCTACTCGCTGCTTTTGGGCCCCACCTCGTTTTACCTCCAAAAGCTCGTCGTATACCATATGAACTGCGAACAGGAGCTCACAGAGGTGCCGTCACCGGAAAACCGCAACGTGTACTTTCGTAGCATGGCGATGGTCTATGTTGATCATCAAGGACGGGTGCATGCGGAAAACCTCGCGCTGCTTAAAGGGTTTTTGAGTAGGGACTATTACCAGGACATGGACGCCGTGGATGAGGAAATTGTCCGGCCGATGTCGCAGGAATGATGCGGGGATTGGGAGGGAGGTTGCTTTTCTTCTCCCTTTCGGGGTGGGTGATACAATATGAAAGAGTGAAGGCGGGACGTTGGAAATTGTTATGCGAAGTGGAAAGAAAATGGGCACCAGGGGTTCTATTATTGTAATTTATTGCGGGTTTGCGTTACCAAAAAAGATGGTTTTCCCAGTGCGGGTTTGACCCAGAAGACGTCTGAACCTGAACGCGACTCCGCGCCCAGTTGAGCCGCGAATTTCATTTTGAAGGAGTCTGGACGGCTTTGTCATTTGCGTTTTGTCGAAGTGCAGAATACGAATCACCAAATACGGGACAACCATTTCAGTGAAAAAGAATGGGGCCAGCGGAAATTAGACCGCCTGGTTGAACAAGCGCTACCCAGTGGAAGAATGCGTCCATTAGTGACCCAGCGACGGCCAAGGCGGAAACGTAAAGTCTTGGCGCAATTTGATGTTCAACCTCTGGTCAAATCATGATGATATAAATCATGCCTGAGATAAACCCAGTCGGAACAGCAGGAAAAAACAAGTGGGCTCCTCAGAACTTGGATTTGATCTTCAATCTCTGGTCAGATGATAACTTCCGCATCATCGAAGCCGGAGGCTCGCACATCGGATAGTGACTAGAAAACTGGGTTACGAGAGTTTCGTGCAAACAAAAGCATATGGCGGGCGTGAAGAAAAAAAACACCAGCAAACTAGGGCAGGAGACGCGTTCCGTGGTTGGATCTGTCCCTCCACGGCGCTGTCCAATGCGGTGAAGGTTTGTTGGTCGCTCAAGCTGGTCCAAAAGTGGGGTGTACCGACTCATGAAACCATGTTTTTAACAACCTGCAAAGAGCGGTTTTGCGCCGAATTAGGACGGCAGAAGATGGAGCAGAAGACGGAGAAAAAAGTGTCAGCCAATCCCCAACAGGGTATAGAAGCGTCTTGACCGCCTCATCGTTCCGTAATCGACTGTAAAAATACCTCGCTCAGAGCGCGGTAAAAATACCACTGTAAATGCCGGGCACTATCAGCGCTCAGAGCGCGCCATCAGTCGGTTTGCGTAGGTTAAAACCGAAGAAACGTAATGGTGATGCACCGCAGTCAGGGGCCACAAAGCGCTCGTCCCAGAGGCGTTCGGCAATACTGCCGTTGATGGCACAGCATGCCGCCGTAATGGTGTCTTCATGCGTGTGGGCAGCTTGGGTACGGATATTATCATTCTATGACCTTCCACGGGGGACACATTGCAAATTGCTGCTTCGTCTCCAACCTCTGAACTGCACCATGAACGGCGCTCAAGGATTGCGCAGTTCAATAGCTCGCTCGGTGATACTTGGAATACCTTTTTTCCGGCGCGCCATAAACGTTCCGCATTCAACCCCTTGTGTGGGTGGTGGTTCAATCCAAAGCGTTCAGATTATAACCTAGACCAACAGCGGCGCTAAAGTAGCTGCGCGTTCCCATGTCTCATTTGGTTGAGCTAACGCCTTTTTTCCCACCTTCTATAGAGGTCATAATCATGCCCGAAACGTGTGGCCTGGACGCTACTGAGTGGACTGCACAGACCGGTAACCCGCGGAAAAAGGAGAGGATTCGTCCGTTTAGTCGGGACGCGGGAAGACGTGGGAAGACGTAGGCGTGAAGGAATTTGGACACCTTTATTACCGTCTTCCAATGCAGGAACCTGTGATCGGGGTGACGGAACACATGGAGCAACAAAAACAAAAACGATGCTCTGATACGGAATGGAGGTTGCTTTATGTTGCTTTATGTGGAACAGGCGAGGTCCAAAGCACGCATGCGACAGCCGTTTGAGCAAAGCCAACGTTCCTTGACGAGCAAAGCTGGGGCCACAAAAAGGAAACAACGCCAATGGAGGTCCTTATAGAGCAAAACTGGAGCTCCTACTTCCGGCGCCCCGGGCACGAACAGTAGAAGGTCTGATGGGGCCATACAACCCGAAGCCAAAGGAAAACCGCCCCCACGAGCATAAGCAATGCCGCAATGCCCCCCCGGCCGACGGGGACAAAAAAGCCAAGTGCAACTCTCACAAAGAGCATTGTATCCACGCCGGATGCTTGCCCATCAGCGTAGTCCCAATTTCCCGTGGCTACCCAACAAAATCTCTCGGAGATGATAAACATCCGAAGACCCGTTGCGGTCCGTTTACCACACGCATTCTCAACGCAAGGTGTTCGCTTTGCACCAAAAGCTGAAATCAAACGATTGGCCAGGTCGATTGCCAAAAAAAATGGAGAAATGAATGGCCACACACTGTACTGGAGGTGGAAACAATCACCAGCGGTGTATTAACAGCTAGCATGGTGCAGGCTGAAGAAGGACCTGACTTAATATGCCTCGCGGAACATACCACGAAATCCGAAAAAAAAAGCGCGATCACTGTCTGTATATGAAAAATGGGTCCGTGAAGTCTCGTTCAAAGAGTTTAGGCACACCTTTTCACACCTTTTGTCGTTCTCGTTTCGCGTCTTGGTGAAACTAAATCCAAAGCCAAGAATTTGGAGTAAGGCGATTTCTCGTTCCCCCCCAAAAAAAAACACGGAGGAGACACAAATCAGTGGAATTGCCCTGTATTGAACAGGTGCGCCGTCTTTTGGTCGAAATCACACCCATCGCTCTCCCCCTTTCGCACATGTATATTTTGAAGCAAAAGACACGACCAAAATAAAGAAGGCCACAAAAACAACACCTCAAAAAAACGGGTTGAACGCATCAAAACGGAGGAGAGGTGGTACCAACCACATTTGACCCATCCACTTGGTAGCGGCGCCAATGGTCAGCTAAATACAACCGTGCGGTGGAGATAAACAATTGGATACCCAACCGCTTCCAAGCATCATTCCTATGAAAGGCGGGCGCAACATGCCGCTAGCAGAGAAGTTTGGGACTCAAGCTGCCTCATCCGTTGGTGGGACATTGGCTTGGTAAACTTATAGCATGTAAAAAAAGCAAGCGCACGACGTGCCTGCTGAAGGTATAACTTCGAAACCTCTCAAGCAGTGCGTGTGGTCTGTTTAGTACTGTTTCCTAAACGATATTTATACTATTCTTTCTCGTTTCGTATTTACAAAGTTCCACCTTCACATCATCACCTTTTTAACACCACGCACCCCACCCC
>JADGKA010000928.1:0-12624 GCA_027604605.1 Borealophlyctis nickersoniae
AGAAGAGTCTGCAAATACGGCATTCGCATTACTTACCCATGCGATATCAGAGACGCAAGTGGCGCACAGAGCGCAAGTGGCGCAATCGGAAGATCGAGATCGGATCGAGTTTATCATTGATTCGGGGTGTACTCAGCATATGACCCCGAATGGAACGTGGCTGGACCCTGAAACCGTGGAACCGAAGAGTATCAAGATCAACACCGCAAATGGCTCGAAAATTGAGTCAACAAACGTTGTAAAATGTAATTTTGTCGGGTGCATTGGAGTGCAGCCGCCGTTGCGTGTACAAAGCCCCCCAGCGACCCACCCGAAAATATCCGTCGAATCGGGGATTCCGATGTCTGCCGAATGGCGGGTGATTCCGACGGTTGCCGCGGGGTCCGCCGGTGTAGGGGCTATGTATGCATAATCTGGCGCATTGTCCATAACTATATAATGTTATAACCATACATAATGTATACATAATCTGTCATAACTATAATTCATAACTCGGTCATGCAGAACATTTGGGAATTATAGTTATGGACTAACTCACGATACAAGTGTATTCCACATATATGTTTACAAGTTGAACCACCTTACTACCTAAGCAGAGGCCGCTCGTTTTCTTCATCCGATCATGTGCGGCTTACCTAATCAGCCCGTTTACCCAAACAAGCTAAATGAACCTTGCCGCCATGCATCATTATCTCCGCTATCTCCAGCAAAAACGTACCCCTCTTCAAGCAAATCCTCTGGCACCACCCTCCTTAACCCCCAAGAACAAGCGAAGATCCGCAAAAACCTCAAAGAGTACAGTCGAGAGTTCGACGTGGCGGACGTGGCGCAAACTTCCAAAGTCTCCCGCGAAGTGCTCGAGAAGCGCTCAGCGTTGTTGCGGGTGTGGAAGGAGTACGTTGCGAGGTGCGAGGATGATTACCGGAAGCAACGTGACGCTCGGATTGAAATTTACGGGTTTGACCTGGATGACGAGGATGAGAGGGCAAAGGGGGAGAAGGAGTCGTTGGAAGAATGGGTGGAGGAGGCGATTGAGACGGAGGAGGTGGTGGAATAAAGCGGTGGGCACGCGGTTTTGTAGGGGCGTATTTTAAGGTGTGGGTAGGTGTTTCAAAAGAGATTAGGTTTACAAGCTGTCCGTAAAGCAAGGTGAAGCGGAGTCCGCACTTGATGGAATGTCTATGTCGGATAGTAAACAAACAAGCCACACATGCAGGGACGCGTCCAGGCGCTGGATGGTTGGCCTCCTTCGTCCAATCGGGACGAGCGGGAGTGGCATGGGAGTGGCAGCGAAAAGTTCCTTAAAAACGGGTTCCCATTTTCACTAATTCCCCACTCTTCAGCACTACTTATTATCAGTTACCCGCAACCATCGCACGTTACACTGCATCTCTACACCCTCAATCAATCCAAAAATGCGTTTCACCATCCTCCTCCTCGCCCTCACCTCGTTGGTGTCCGCCCAACACACCGTTTACTCCCTCGACCCCCCCATCCACCTGCACAGACCCCTGCACCGCCTCCTCAAAATCCTAAATGAACCTCACCACCTCCGGCGCCGGCCAAAGCCAATGGGAACTCGCCACCAACGACTTTGCATGCGGGTCCGCCTTCCTTACCACCGCCCAACCGTGTTTAAATTGCATCACAAAGTCGGATGATGTGTACAACCGGATCGTTGGGGGGTGTAAGGAGAGTCAAGGTGGGAACGGCCGTGGGGCGTCGGGTACCGTCTTGACGCAGTATGTGGATTCAAAGTGGACGAGGTTCAACGTTGATGGGAGTGTGAATGCGAACGGGGGTGAGGTAGGCGAATGAGACGGTGCAGACGGGACGGGTGTCGTCGACTGTGAGTGGGGGTCCGACTCCCACTGGTGGAGCGCAATAACAACACTGGCACTGGCGTTGGTGGGGTTGGGAACAATGGCGCGGGCGCTGTTGGTGTTGGGTGGGCGGCTGCGGGCGTCGGCATGGTTGCGGCTGTAGTCTTGTAGATTGAGTCGTGTTTGGACGCTTCCGGACGTTCCGTGTACCTCATATGTGTCGTTGCAGGATCTGATCGCAGGAAAGGGTGTAAACGTAAATGGTCATGTATTAGATACCTACCACTGTACTGGATTGTAAAAGCGAAAGGGGGCCTTTTGGCGGTCAAATAACCAAATGCTACGGAGTCGACTTGAATACGCGTTGTAGAGACTGTCCAAGAGTGAAAGATAAGTATTCGGTCAGTCGAAGGTGATGCTCAGGGACCAGCCTTGTTGTTCGGCGGACTCTTCCCTTCAGGGCGTAAAGCACTGGGTTTTGTGAGTCCTAGGAAACTGCGTTGAACTTGATCATCGTTTGAAGTCGGAGACGTGACTTCGTGTGTGAATTGAGAGGTCTAAACTAATGAACTAAACTATCTAAACGAAGAAGAGGGTCTTCCTCTTCTACACGACTTCGGGTGTATTTTGACAGTTGGGCACACCTGAACTAAAACAACTTCTGGTGAAAAACAAAATTGCGACAAAGACTGCTTGATAATTCCCTCCCAGGCTATATCCAACCTTGCACATTCCCATGCAGAGCTATGCTAAACTAGTGATATGAGTGAGACCCATGCGTTTCATGCTAAAACACATGTCTCATACAATGCCCCCGCGTTAAACATATCTGACACCTTCCCATAATCCTCCTGGTTCCACTTTAACGTCGCCATTCCTACACAGTAGGCCCCCCACAGAAACCAATTGCACCAACTTGACCAGCGCAGTTGTTGTTGCAACAGGGGAGGATAATAACGTCGCCTCCGCCAGTCCTGGCACCACAGGGACAGCCGTCGGGCACACAGAACACAACATCGGCAGGAGTCAGAGAACAGGCGGGCGTTGGGCACGTGGTCGGTTGACAAGTGGTCCCTGTCCAAGTGCATCCAATTTGGTTGTTGCAGCTTTGGGCATTGGGACAGTTACAACGTCCATTTCCACAACCTGTAGGTGACAGAAAGTTGATACCTTATGCGATCAAGTAAACCTTGGAGGGAAAACAATGGGTGTGAACATACCAGAGCTGGCAAGGGCTGCAGCAGGCGATTCGGAGGGACTCGGAGAAGGAGGATCCGCGGAGGTGGCAGAAGGGGATGCCGGACGCTTTTGATAATGCCACACCGGGCGAAGGCCAGTGCGATGTCTCTTGTCCTGCATTGACAGCAGGAGTCAAAGATCATGTCGAGTTCAGGAAGTGGCTTAGCTTGATCACAACTGAGAAATTTGACAGGTTCTTACCAGGTGGTTGTCCGTGGCCGTAACCTTCCCCACAACGCTGTGGGAGATCGCAAGGATGAGGAAAGCCAGATGGACTTTGCCAATCATGATGATTAAGGAAGAAGAAGAAGTTGATGCGCGGTGATGGTGAAAAAAATGTCAAGGAGCAGCCTGGCTTTTATATTCGTCCGCACATCACGAACACCAGCAAGCTGCACGATATGCCAGTCATGTGGAGGACTGCTGTTGACCAAATGACCTTGATTCTTATTCGCCTCCAGCCATTTTCTCCTTTTCCTTCTCTTTCCTGTTTAACCTCCTGAACACATTTCAGCAAGCCATTCTCCATCCTGTGGACACAGCAATGCCTCCCCTTCCAAACCATGCACGTACTATCACAAAACCAGCCTTCGCCTTCACCATCTACTGCAAAAGGACAAATAAACCACAACTCCCACACTGCACAGAAACAGTCCCTTACTAAGTCCCCATCCAATCTAACCAAATCCTGCTAAGCCTAATTGCGCATTACTGAAAATCCATCTGAAATTCATTAATTAATATTTAAATAATAATAACCATAAAAATCTAATGTAATAAGATAAAAATATTAAAAAAATTAAGAACCCCACCAATAATAAAGGGGGTTCCTGATCAGGAACAGCTTTTCACACCACCAAAGGGGCGCCACCCCTTCACACTATTCCTTCTAAACGAGCACATAAAGAACCCCGCGATGCATGTGAAACGGGACCTGTCACAGTCCAACCGTGCAGGAATCGTTGTAAAACCCTTTAAACCTGCTTGATGCGTCTTCATCTGATCTCGAGCCGCATCATGATGAGGGTCACTGATCCAGTCACTGATCCAGCTGAGCCACATGTGCGAACGCGCCTCTCGCATTCCCACCAAATTGCCCAAAACGTGTGGGTGTGGGGATGTGGATTGGATATACTGGACTGGAGTTAGTTTCGTTTCCCAGCTTTGAAAAGTGTGCGTTCAGCTGACCACGGTGTCGACCTCTGTACCACCACACACACAAAGCGAATGCCTCTCGTGCGAGTCCTGAAACACGCTGGCCGCGAACGGTTCGCTTCGCTTTATATACTCACGTGACAGGTGATCATTCACTCACCCGAAGCCTTCCCTGATTACGTAAGCATCATCACCATCTGGCAACAAATACTGCGGGGACTCAGCGCAACAAATCAATGACGGACTTAATGCAACGCCATGGACAAAGGTGAAACTGATATTGAAGCTGATATTGAAGCTGATATTGAGGAGTAACTTTTCACCTAGGACACCGTGCCATCATTCCCTCCTACTTCCTAGTGGAAGAGCGAAGCTCCCTCGCTTGCTCACGCTGCAGAAAACCTTCAAGGCGCGGGAATCCATCCGGCGGCACATCCAAACGTGCTTCTGGCATTCCTTGCGGCAGTACCGTACGATGCGGCAACGCGCACAAGGCTTCGCCAGGCTTTTACCGCAGGACTCGCAGGTGAGACATGACGAGCATCGACACACGAACCCGTAATCCCGCACCAGATGATACTGCTGACAGGACGTTGGTGTCTTCCTCATGTACGCGATGGTAACCTCGTCTCCCTCGGCCAAATCCTGTGTGGCCACGATAATGATTCGTTTGCCATCAAAAGCAGCTTGTGCGGTGGCCATAGATGAGTGGTTTATGAGGGAGGCGTAAAAGTAGCGAGCTCGCCCCAGCTCCCGGCCGACATGAGTCTTTGCCAGCTGGAACTCACTGTTCAAGACGATCCGTTCCACCTGCGCCGACTCACAGTGCGCCGGAGTCAGCGACGGGTAGTCGAGCCCGGCGGAGTCTTTCAATATATGGCAGTACGCGTCGTCACAGAGCATTAATACACTGGACGGCGGTGTGGAGAGGGGCGCTCGTCCGGACACAAGGGCGGAGGGCATCGGAGTGATTGAATGACGTGTCTGTTTTTCCTCCAAGGCATCGAGTAGTGACCGAAAACAAGGAGAGGGGGTTGGGAGCCTGCCATAGGCTTCCCAGAGTAAAAAGGTCATTCTGACGATGAGACGATTGGATGGGGATCTTGAGCGCACATCCCTCTCCTCCTTTGATAAGCACAGAGTCACGATTGCCAACTTCTTATCATCTTTGAAGCATGAATGACGGATATTCCAGGGCGGAATGATCTCCTCCGACGGCTCCACGCAGTATGCGCACCATCCAACGGCGGAGGGAGTCTGTATGGCAGCGAGCGGCTCCTATACAGAATGACCTCACGCCGTTGAATGTTGCGGGAGGCACCCAGGCCGTACCCTTTCCCATCTTCGTGAGTTACCAAGAATGGGTAGTCGCCCGTATCCAAAGGCATGTTTAAACCTGCACGCTGGTCCATAATGGCGGTATGAAGTGCGATACCCGAACTGGTAACCCTACACCTTGATGCTTTATACTTTGTGCGTGTGTTCATGTGGCACTTCCTTTCATCAAAAGATCAAGTTCAATGTAACCGCCAATTGATCAAGTACCCGCCCTTTAGTGGACTTGAACCACAACATGGACATGATCCCAAAGAAACAGCGGAGCGGTCCCGGAGGAAGTCCTCGCGCAGGTGATCGCAGCCCCCCCGCCCACCAGCCTGCCGTGGCTCCTGAGTGGGATCCTACCGGCTGGCGTTCATCAGTCCGCGTTGTACGGACAAAGACTGATGAGATCGTGCAAATTCAGCGCACCTGGTACCACCCATGAACACGATCCCGGAAGAAGTCCTCGCGCACATCGTCGCGGCCACCCCGCAAGCCAGCCTTCCACGGCTGCGAGCGGCGTCGAGGAAGCTAGCTCGGTTATGCTTATCCCACATGTTCAAAAACCTGATTGTGACCGTTCAAGACGACAGGTGGACTTCTGAACTGCGGATGAAGCAGTTCGCAGAGTTCATCTTCGGCCTACCGCGCGACCACCCCATCTTCACCACGGTGGAGGAGATCTTCCTCACCTGCAAATCCTGCCGCCACCGATGCCGTTGCAAGGACAGGAACTGCGAACAATGCTTCAGCTGCCAATTTTGCCTTGAATTGAAACCCCAAGCTGTGTCGCTCATGCGGCAAGTAGTCATGCTCTTCGCAAAGCCCGTTCAGGTCATCGAGCGACTTCCCGACAGCACGCACCGCGTCTCGTGGGGCCGACATGGGGTGCCACCGTGCGGTGTGAGCCATAAGTTACGCCATGTCTGCTACCGACCATGGATTGGACTAGGTGAGCGAGACCTAGATACAAGTTTCCGAGCATTTAAGCTCCTTGTGGAAGACAGGTCAAGAGGATGGTCTCCGCAGCAGGTATCACACGGGTAACGTCCGCTACACCAATCCACAAACCGCCCACATTGTGATTCACCACCCCCCGTCTGGTCTGTTATGTACATGGGAAGGCTGGGAGTCCATTGCGTGGCGAGTCACTGGGCCGTTGCACCTGGGCTTCCTCATGGGGTTGCGAGCTGAAGAGCGAGAAGGGCCTGAATGGACTGACTCACATACCAGAGATGGGGGATGTCTAGAGATGGCTAGAGATTTTCAGAGGTTTCCAGAGATTGTCTGCAACACTTTCTGACGTACTAGGTGATTCAAACAAGTCAGAGACACTAGACTTCAAAGCAGATGATGACAGGTATGCCCCTTGCTTTGCAAATCCAATGGAATTACAATGCGGGCTTTTTCGGCTTGGATGGGCAGATGGAGTGCAATTATGAGGTGCGGTGCGTCGGGGTAGCACATGTGATAAAAGTGGACGGAGCAGTGCAGTTTGTCCAGTGATAGCTCGCCACGCCCTCCAATAATATTTGAGCTGAATATCTTGTGTATCGT
The DNA here is from genome assembly GCA_027604605.1 of Borealophlyctis nickersoniae. NCBI lineage: Eukaryota > Fungi > Chytridiomycota > Chytridiomycetes > Rhizophlyctidales > Borealophlyctidaceae > Borealophlyctis > Borealophlyctis nickersoniae. Next base: position 7,095 of record JADGKA010000928.1, read on the forward strand.
CCCTGTTCATTCGTTTTGAGCATGGTTTTCAGCCGATTGAATACTTTCTGAAGAGAGGAGCCGCGAGGAATCTTGTCCCAAGAATCATGCGAGTATGCAAGTCTTCCACTAATGTCAATTATCAAAACTTGCCACTGAATATCTTGTTTAACTATGATAGTTCAAACCCAGCCCCTGACTTGATCTGCACACCAAAGAGAGCTACAATCAGACGTTCTGCCAAACGCAAAACTCGATCCGGAAGAGCAACGTACCGCATAAAGCAGTTTTTCCTTTAAAGTACTTTTTACACAGGCAATTTCAGCAGATTGAAACATGTAGATGCCGTTGGTAACCTCTCGGCATCCTTGCTGAAACCAAGCATCAAACGCAATGCCCGGGCACCGAGAGTCAGTGGTGTGGGGGACCGCTGGCTGGTGGGGTCTTCATCTGCGGCGACGTAGCGGATGGTGAAAGGTGGATGAAGGTGTTGGAAACCGCCAACTGGTGGCTGTTGAAATGCACCTCCACTGGCTGCAAGTGTGCTTTACTAGTGATTTTATTATAAGAACCCGACTTACTCCCTAAGGAGAGTCCACTCGTCTTCTTCACCTGCTGCGCCACCACGAGCGCTTACATAATCTGCCTATTCCCTAAGCGGCTAAATAGGCACGCGTCGCTATATCTAATCATGGATCTAACAGTGGCTGATGTGTTTTTTCAGCGAGTCAGAAAATGTGACGGATACCCGCCCTGTCCACATCCTGTGCCTTACATTGGAGCATGAAGTATCAAATTTGAGGAACAGGGTTTTCTCTTTCGCTGACATGCTGTTGAGCATCTTAAGTTAGTCCAACACAAACCTAAGCTATGGTAAATTTTATCAGCGAGTCCTATGGTAAATTTTATCAGCAATTCCTATGGTAAATTATATCAGCAATTCCTATGGTAAACGGGATTATATCAGCGATTTCTATGGTAAATTTTATAAGTAATTCCTATGGTAAACGGGATTATATGAAAATGGTGAAATTTCTAAGTCCACTGTTTTTATTGAAAATCGTTGCAGGAGTTGCGATGTTACGATGCAAGTGTTTTCCACATACAGATTGACTATCAGAATCCCCTACCTAATTACATGACGCTCGTTTTCTTCCCTTAGCACACATGACCCCACGTGTGCTTACCTAATCAGTCCATTTAGCCAAACAGGCAAAATGGTGCACTTGTCTGCCTTCCCGGTATCGAACCTTGCCGCCTGATTTAGTCCATCCATAATTCATAATTCCTGATTTAAGTCTATTGGGAATTATAGTTATGGACTAACTCACGCGTCATCTGGCTTAGCTAAGGTTGATGGGCTGATGAAGTAAGCCGGATGGAAGGTTCTGGAAGCTTGAGTCATGGTAGCCAGGAGATATAAGTACGAGGGGCTCGTAGGACTGTATTAGCAGCGACTAAGAGATTACATGTATTGCCCAATAACCTTCTATAGTTTAGAGGACGACGTAGTGCTTAAACCTCTGATGGTTTTCTACATACGCACGTTGGTACCAGATGACCAGATCTAATACCTCGACAAGGACAGCTGGTACTATATTGAACCCAATCGTCGCATGGCAGCCTGCGGGATATGGGTGGCGGCAGCCTTATACGACACCGAACATGAGGTATTCGTTCACCAACTGTCTAACCTTACGAATGAACCAAAGCTCCTCAAGGCTGGCACGATTATCGGACGTGTTGCACACAGTGCGGCAAACCAGGTGGTTGACATAAACCTCGTCAACACGGAAACGGCGGACGATCCCGACCAAACTCTGAAGGCTGCGGTCGACTTCGCTACCCGGCCCATTCTGGCAGTGGCCCAATCTGCGCCCGCAGAGGAACATGGCATTTACCATGTCGGCATACCACCGGACTACCGCGGCCCATTGGCATTGTTATCTTCCGATATTACCTTCCCGGGAGGACTAGGGGACGAGTGCGACGGAACGTCTAGGGAAATCGCGACCTGGCTAAAGGAAGAGGACCCAGACCAGGGGCCGGACGACGAATTGGACCCCTTGAACTGCCTGGATGAGACCATAGACGGCACGGATCAAGCCGTCTTTTTCACGGAGGAAGACGAACAGATTCCCCTAATCGCGCTGGCGGCGGAGCCGACAACGGCTACGTCGGAGCCGACCCCGGCAACTCCAGCGGAGGACGCGCTGGACTACCTTAACCAGTCGGATGAGGAAAGTGGTCTGGCTGAGGTGGCTACCATCAACCTGGACCATCTTCCTCCACGGGAGCGTGCTCAATGGTGTGAAATGTTGGAACGCCGACATCGGGTTTTCACGCCGACGCTGCCCAAGAAGCTCAACATTGATGTAAAGCATTACATCAAACTCTATCCCGGATCTCAACCGGCGGCAAACGACCTGTACCACCAAGGGCCAATGCGAAACGCTGAGATCAGAAAGCACGTTGACGAGCTCCTCCGGGAAGGGGTTGTGCGACCTTCCACCTCGCCGTGGGCTGCACCGGTGTGCCTTGTCAAGAACCCCGATGGTGGGATGCGTTTTGTGACGGATTTCCGAGAACTGAACAAACTCACGATCCCAGATCCGTATCCGCTTCCTTGCATATCAGATGCTTTACACTCTATTTGGGGAAAACGGTGGCTCACCACTATGGACCTCAGGTCGGGGTTTTGGCAAATCGATGTGGCCGAGAAGGACAAACCGAAGACAGGATTCATCACGGCGGACGGCCTATATGAGTATAACAAGGTGCCTATGTAGCTCATCAATTCACCACCGACGTTCATATGTATTATGGACGCGGTGCTCGCCGGCCTCAAATACTGGTTTTGCCTGGTCTACGTCGATGACATTATCGTTTTTAGCGACTCGTTCGAGGACCACTTGAAGCACGTGGACGCAGTTTTGGGACGTCTTGAGGACACCAACCTCGGGGTCACGGCGAAGAAATGCACCTATAGAAGGTTATTGAGAAATACTAGTAATGTATTATCCGATTGTAATATAATCCTATGGTCCCCCCTCTTATACAGTTTTTCTTCCACATGAAATGTTACCCCTGAGTCACATGACTCTTAGCTAATCCACCCCATCTATCCTAACTAGGCTAGATTACGCGGCGCTACTCTAACTATCCTAACACAAACCGCCCATTCAACTTGCCGTGTACCACGAAGGTATGACGCGCAATTAATGGCTCTGGTTTGCCGTTGACAAACCTTGGTGTCAAATGACGACGGGAACTACGCCATGACGCCGTATTCACAGAGGCTATAACCTGCTTTTCTCCCCCCTCAGACTCTGTGAGAGTCGTCAAAGGTGTTGCAGTGGAGTTCGCGTCTGTGACAGGTTTGATGGTGTTTTCAACATCCTCGACACGCGTCGTAGGTAAAACTTCATCCAAACGTGTCACAACTTCAAAACCACAACAAGAAGCAGACAAATAACCTCAGACTCAGTTTTATTACTAGCTTCGACATTATTCACGTTGCCATGCTTCTTCTCTTGTGTGGGACGCACCTCTTAAACTGACCAAATCTAATGTATCAATTGGCGTCACAGCACCAATCTCTGTAGTCAATCGTTCTTTGGATATCGCGGTGGATGAAACTTCAGTGAAGAAGGTGGGTGGACAATTATCCGCCACGAGTTATACGGCCGGCAAAGGGATTCAAATTTCAAACTATGTCATCTCTACATCAGAGGACATGTTGGATGACCTCTCCTTTCAGTATCCCCTCACCAAGGTTGCAAATACCGTGACTTTGAACCTCACCGGCGTTTCTCCCCTCAATGGGAATGACGCATCAGGGGCTGTGTCGCTTTCTATCGATAGTACGCTGAAAATCGAAGCGGGAAAACTTGGGGTCGTTCCTACTGAACCTTTAATGAACGGTCATGGTATTCTCATCGAGAACAATACCATTTCTTTTCTCTGCGACTTGAAGCATTTTGACTTCCAAGATGGACAAACCAAACTTTGCTGGAAAGAGGGAGGTCGTATTGAGTGAGATTTTGGAGGACTTTTCATCAGTCTGGAGGGTCAAGACGGTGTTCTTTACGAAAATGGAATAATCTGTCTCCTGTTCGACCTTGGACATTTCAAACTGTCCCCCGAGGAAGAGTTGCAGTTGAATTTATCAAACCAATTCACCTTGAGCAGTACCGAAGGTCTGACATTGAATATCGATGGAACGATCATTGTTTCGGATGCAACAACTGGCAAATTGTCCGTGAAAAATACTCAACAGGTTGCAACACCATTGACGAAGGACGCTAATAATGTCATTGGTTTGAAATTCGACACATCGACGTTGAAGAATGACCCTACTCTGGGTTTGGCTGGAAATTACCAGGCAAAGAGTGGACCCGCAATTTCTGTTATCGGAAACCTCATAGGAGAGAACATAACGGTGTCAGACGGGGTCACTCGTGTGGGGTCAGAGTTGAGAGGCAGTTACACTGGCCTGGGAATGATCTACGTGAGCGGGAGCAGTATCGGAATCCGGGAGGCTGATCTGGATCAAAAAATTGCAGACAAGACTGGCATCTCAGAACCACAGTCTGGAGGCGGTGGCGGTGGGTCGAATCCATTCTCAGATCTTGGAAAGGGATTAAGTAACATTGCGAGTGTGTTGACTGGAGGGACTGCAGGTGCAGTCTTCGGCGGTGTGGCCGGAGGTTTGAGTGGAGGCGCCATTGGAGGGTCAACTGGATTGACTTCGTCAGGCATTACATCAGGGATCGCTGCTGCTGTTAGCATGGGGGGGGGCTGCCGTGAGTTTGGGGAGTACCTTGAGTCATGGTTTTGGATATGGTGCCGCGGGAATCTCCGCTGGAAATTTGGAAGACAATCAAGGTGGGTACAGCTTGTCCTTAGGCAACGCTACGCTCCTATATCCCGATGTATACACCGATAAGAACAAAAGTGTATGCGGTATTGGTTACCTGAAAGGATCATCAAACACCACCATCGTAGACTCTGAGTCGCCAACAACAGAAAGGTTGTGCGTCCTAGGTGGTATGGGGGTTTACAAGAATCTCCATGTAGGCGAGGCTATTTATGCGCAAGGATTCAAATGCCGTCGCGGGGTTAATGCGTCGTTCCACGGTAACTCCTTCAACCTTTATTGGTCTGGAGAGGTGGAGGTTTGGATTGATGTTTCGCATGTAGGCGACATCTGCTTCAAACATTACGTTCAGGAGAACTTCAAACCTTTGACGGGGCAGCCCGATTTGTCAAATTTCTACAGTCGGGACGAAATCAACACTCTGATTTCTCCATTGGCCTCCCGAGAGTATGTTTACTCCAGGGTAGAGGCAGGACAGACGTTTCCCACATTTTCTTACGTGCAGCAGTATTACAAACCTATCGAATACGAACCTGATCTAAGTTCATATTACTCCCGCGATGAAGTGAATAGTCTGATTTCTCAGTTTGCTCCTCTGGAGCATGTATACACAAAGGCCGCCGCAAACCAACGCTTCAAACCTATCGATTATGCACCTGACCTGTCACCATA
>JADGKA010000929.1:0-12624 GCA_027604605.1 Borealophlyctis nickersoniae
TCCCAAGCACGTACGAATCCCCGCCGTTCCCCCGCCCCACACGGACGGTGACACCACACTGCGGCACCATGGTCCCAAGAGATAGAAGCATGCACAGGAGGATGGTGAGGACTACGGCGTTGCGTGGGACTGGTGGGAGGGAGGGTTAGAAGGATGATGCGATCGCGGTGATTGGAACTCAAGCTTTGGAATCTCATCACCTCACCTCGCAGATATCCGTGCATTAATAGTCTCTCGTTCAGCGGGTGTAGAAGCAAGCGACAACGTCGGGACGACATCTTGGGAAGGAAATAGTAATTCTGGGAAATACCGGACGACAATTTCCTGGCGTTGCTCCCGCTTTTTATGACCGAGGGACACCTTTTCATCAATTTGGGCGTCTTTCATTTGCTTTACTTCCACGCGTTTGGCTGCGCCACCCGCTAATGAAATTATTCAGGAACGGTATCCATGTTCTAGACCAGTATTTCCGAGCGCAATTGCATTTATTCAGAGTCTTAAAGCAATATGCGAGACCATTGAACGGTCTTTTCCTACAATCGCCCTCCGACCCAAGACCACCTCTAACCCCAAACCACCCAAGACCCACCCCCAGAATCAAACAAACCATGCAGGTCCTTGAGAATCGACAAGGCCACCCACATAACAAGAGCTTCATTCCCGCATCATTCCAACCACCCATCGCTCCTCCAGTTTCCACTCCGCACACCATTCCCCCCTCTCCCCTCTTCATCCACCAATAAGCAATTCCTTCTTCCACCCGCAGACACGGCATCATAGCGCAAAATTAAAGCAAAATCAAAAAAAAAAAAACATCATACAGGCGCTAAAAACGATGCTATATACAGAAAGGAGTGGACGGTATCAATGGGCAAAGGACGAACCGCCCTTTATCTTCAGCATATCTTTGAGATTCTGGCTGATCTGCGCCAGAACCGAGTGGTCCTGCCCGCTTTGAGCTTGCGGGCGCACGTGAGGGTGCGAGGTTTGCGGCGGAGGCATGTAGAAAGGATTGCCAAAGTTGATGTGGGCATCCGAGACCCCGTTTGTGTGGTGCGAATGGTCGGGGGAGGTGCCGACCTTTGCAGCGCCGCTGAGTAACGACAATAATTCGCGAGATTTTTTGCGGAGTTCTTCGTCGGTGCGGAGAGGTTCCTCTTCCATCGAAAACATTTCCGAGTCGGCAAATGCCTCCCGTCCACGGGAGGGAGAGTTGTCCAAGTGGCCCCGGAGCGTTTCGTGGGAGGGCATGCGTTGCGGGTAATGCGGTGGGAGGCCAAGCACAGACGACGGCACGGACGAGGATTCCTGATGCCCGCCAGAGACTTTGCGACTGGAGAAGACTGGAATAGGGAGAGCACTTGCCGCAGGGGAGGTTTGGAAAGTCGCTCCCGCGTAGAGACGGTCAACCATTCTGGCTGACTTGGCGCTGTCAGAGCCCACAATTGCAACATCTGCAACCCTCTCGGCTTGCATCTGCATGTGCAAAAGACTGGCATCAGGTGCACTTGACCTGCGCCTGGGTGTTCTAAGCAATTTGAAACAATGGCGGAATTCTTTTAGCGACAGACCACATGAAAAAGGCCGAATATGCGCAATATTCGATGTACCTCATTTCTTCTTTGGTGTTCAAGGGCGCGCGCTCGACGTTCTGCAAGACGCTTGGTACAATAACTGGAGGTGAGGTTCCGGCCTTTTCGTCACTGGAGGAGCTGCTCTCAGGTTCTTTCGGTAGCTCGTTCCGTTCAATGTTGCGACGCCGTCTGTTCCGACGCTTTTTGATGGATCCTTTTGGAGTAAGACTTGGAGCACCAGGCTCAGAGATGCTCGGCGGAGCAGAAGAAGGATGTTGTTTAGTTCTCGGGTCCGAAGGTAAACGGGCCAAGATGGCGGCGGGTGTCACCAAATCTTGCTTATTCTTGCCACGGTTCCTCCGGCCGGATCGCTCATTTGGAGGGGTTTTGGGAGAGAGACCGTCCACTGCGTCCGTTTTGGCGTCCCCAGAGGACGGAAGCGCGGCCTCCTGATTTTTTGTAGAGGACAATGCGGAGCCAAGCTGAGAACGGACTGGCTTCGGCGAGCGTTGTTGTTGTGGCAATTGTTCGAAAGGCGGGGTTTGTGGGGTGTTTTGTTGTGTAATTTGTTGCGGTTGTTGGGGACGTTGTTGAGGCATGTTGTTGTTCATGTTGTTGCCTGAACGATGAGAAAAGAGCAATGTGAGTCCAATGCCCCATATCACCAACACCCGACAGACATAATCTCCTACCTCTCTGTGCGCTTTGTCCCCTACTGCGTTTCTTGACTGACACTGCAATAATCCAAAAACAAGAGATACATTAGTCTCTGCTGAGTAAAATCCACTGGAGACCGTCGTTCCTCAACTCACATGTGACCAAAGCAGCCTGATTGTGGGGACTGTTGTCACGTTTTTGAAATTTTTGCTGATTCCTTCTTTGTTGTTGCGGGGAACGTCCAAATCCAGAGGAGAGGGGCCCCGGGGACGCCGGTCGTTGATGTTGGTATTGTTTGATGGCGACAGACATTATAGTTGATGTTTACGGGAGTTGGAGAGGGGTGAAGAGAGATATTGGGGCGGAGGGCGTTCTCGTTGGCGGGAGGGTGAAACGGAGAATATCAATGATGGGTCGATCAGCGGTGCTGGTGGTATTAATGTTTTCGAATTCGGGTTTTCACACATCACGGGATGTGCGAAGAAAGGCGGGGAGCAGGGCGATGCGGGGGAAAAAGAACGTATTCGGTTTTGTCGAGTTGGATTGTTTGATGGATTTGGGTGTTTCTGCCCGGCGGCACGGGAGTTTGTTCTTGCCGGCGTGAAACCGATGGGCGTGAGAACGAACGGAGGTATGTGTGGCGTAAACCCGCAAGAGGTATGTATGTATGTTGTTTCTAACGGTTGTAGGGTTTTTTGTTCGAAAGAAATCCCACAAGTGAAATGAAGTCCCGTTTTAGGTATTCGGACCGCGAAAGAAGAGTAGGCGAATAAGGTTCTGGGAGAGTTTTCTCTATTGTTGCAGCACGCCGAAAGTAGCTAGGCGTGTGGTTACGGGCTGAAGAAGGGCCGAAACTGAGCTTCAGGGAGCGACGGTTCGAAAGAAGGAGACTGCTTTTGTGTTTTGTATGACCGGGTGTGGTTGTATTGTACAGCGACCGGTTCTCTTCTTTACTCTGCAAAGCGGTCTATTTGGTATGCCGTTGCAGTTGTCTGAGTGAGTTGACCTTCCTGCTGGTAGTTTCGCTTTGATGCTGCAGCGAGTGGAGGGAGTTTGTTGGTTGCTGCTTCAAAGTGATGGGTTCGGTGTCGAAGGAGAAGGAGGCAGGAGGAGGAGGATTGTTGGATGTGTTGTTGTTGTGGGCAAGTGATGACTTCCCGTTTGTTGGTTTGTTGGTTGGTTTGTTGGGGGGAGACACCGTTACACAAAATGCATCCAAATGCGGGGGACTGGCCCGGATTCAGACCCTCATCAAAAATTTTGATTGGTCAATTCATACATAAAGCCCAACCCGCGCCACGTCCATCCACCGTCCCAGAATCAAAGCATCCCAACAACCGGTCCCAGGCGACAATCATGCTCGCATGCGATAATTTGGCCACAACCATTTGCGATGCAAAATATCAAGCAACAAAATTGCTCCAAATTTGTATTCTCCACCCAGAAGAGAAAATTTATGATACATTCATTCACACGCCTGGCGTTCAAATTACACTCTCAACATAAACAAACTACAGGCCCCCGGTCACGTTCAAAGCTCGTCGTGCTCCTCAGAAACAACAGTCTCAGTCTCGGTCGCAACGGGTTCCTCAGATGACACCTCAAAGCTAATAAGAGAGCAAATAAACACAAACAATTTAATACTGATCCAACTTGCAACTCATTCATTCGGCTGACAACATACTCAGTGTTGCTCTCGAGGAACTTGACAAGGTCGTCAACACTCCGGTCGCCGTTGTAGTCAACCACCTCCTTGGTCTTGCCCTTGAAGAGCTTCAAAGTGGGGAAGCCTAATAATCATGTGTGCATAATACATCAATGATCCGATATCAAACAAAAGGGCATACAACAACTTCTTTTCTCACCCTCAATTCTGAAGCCCGCGTCCGCTGGCAAATCGTTTTCGGTGGCATCCATCTTGGCAATGACAATGTTCTTGTGCCCAGCCACTTTGGTCGCGAGCTGGTCCCAGATGGGAGCCAACTTCTTACAGTGTCCGCACCATGCTATTTTTCAACTTTTAGATACCAGAGTCCAATGCAACCAAAGGGAAGATGAAGGGCAAACTTACGGGCGTAGAATTCGATGAAAACGTCTTTGTCGGCGTCCATGACAATGTCCTCGTAGTTCTTGCCCACGACAACCTTCACAGGCTCGTCGTTTGACTCGGGGATCTCCTGGGATTTGAGAGAAGGCTGAATCTTGCCGGCCACAAAGTCCTTCACAAATTCTCCGATCGCTTCGGCAGTCATCTCCTTCTCTTGGTCAAACGGATACTTCAAGTTCTCCTTGGCCTTCTGGATCGCGAACGCGGGCCACTTCTCCTTCAAGTTCAAGTTCTGTCCGTGTCCGCCATACTGGGCTGCGTCGATGTAGACGAAGCTAACCTTGCCCTTGTACAGTTTGGCAAGGGGCTCGACAAGAGCACCGTACTTCTTACGGTCCTCCTGATTGGCAACAAAGAGGTATGCGATTGGGAGACCGCTCTCGACGTATTCTTGGTAGTTTTCGGGTCCAATGTCGGCCATGAGGGGAATAGAGTTGGTCTTCACAAATGAGGTTAAAGCTTCTTCCGTAATCTCCCCGTCGAACTCGGCTTTGCCGTCGTCGAACTTCTTGAAGAGGACAACATCGGGGACAGTAGCTCCGTGCTCCTTTGCCGCGTCCTTGTCGCTAGTGTAACCAAACAAGTAGTCGTCCCGCAACTTCTCGGCAACCGCGGCGAAGGCCTTGTGGGCAGCGGAATCGGCTTCGAAGAATCCAACAACCACTACTCTGTCAGAGTTGGCGAACTCTTCAAGTTTGTCAGCCTCCAGGGTAGTGACAGCAGGGAGCGCTTGTCTAGAAGAAGCACGCAATCGCATTAACGCACTGCCTTGAGCGATCCGACAAGCGATCAACAACTCACTTTCTCATGTACGACACGATGGGGTCCGCTTTCCGCTGACCCTTGTACTCGTACGGTTTGCCATCCTTGAACACCTTCATGGTCGGGAAACCCTGGATCGAGTGTTCCTCGCACAGCTCCGTCTCCACTGTGCAGTCCACCTTGGCGAGAGGGATCTCGTCCTTCAGAGTGGTGGCGGCGATCTCATATTCGGGAGCGAGAGCTAATCGTTTCCACAAAGAAGAATGCATAAACCACCCGATCGATCAGCCTAGAATGAAGAAAATAACTGATCCTTACCCTTGCTGTGAGCAGAAGGTTGAAAAGAAGCGAGTAAGTCTCCAACCATGAAAACCGGTTACAAGAAACAAATTAATTCACCAGCGATACGAACCAGTGTCCACACCACGGCGCATAGAACTCGATCAGAGAAACAGGCTTGCTGGAAACTTCAGTGAAGTTCGCTGCAAACGATCTTTGCGTGAGCGATCTCGGTATGGATTTCAACAACTATCTAACACCATGGCGCAAAGTACGCAACTCACCCTTGGACAAAACGATCACGTTGGATTCCTTCGCCTCCTCCGCGTTTACGTGTCCCGCAGCGCACGCAGCCAAAGCCAAAAGGATGGAGGTCTTCATCTTGCTGTTCTGTTCAAGGACCGTTAATGGAATGAACTGAGGTGCGCAGACTTCCGGGTGGCGGCCACCTTTTATACCGGCCAGTTTCAAATGCGGACTGGTGTAACCTTGGGCGTTCATAGCTGGACTGCATTGATTGGGTCCAGCCCGTTTCAAGCCCTGGGGTGAGCAGCCACGCCGGTATCCGACCATCCGGTTTTCCATGGCCGGTCTTCTCGGTCTTTGTTCTGTCTTCCCTTCTTTCCACGTCTCGAAATGTCGCAACCATCGCATTTGCACCCTGTTGCGTCGTCGATTGTAGCGATTTGTCCGGACCTCAGACCTGTGCCTTTTGACTCCCAGACCTCTGTAAAAGAATATTTAAGCAGACTCCTGGAAGTGAACGACCAAGTGCTCGCCACCAAACTGCTGCCAACGGGGTCTCCTCCCACACCTCCCTCCGCCCGCGCCCCTATGATCCCATCCAAGCCTTCTGTGCAGGATGTTCTGGCTGGGCACGAGCTCTCCGCATGGAGACTCGATAATTTTAATTCTTATTGGGCACAGTGGGACTTGATTCATTCCACATATGCGCCCGGAACGCTGGTTATTCACTCCACCACGCATACCCCCAATACCATTGTTGTTGACACGTCATCATCTACCAATGGAGAGATTAGGCGCCTTGCGAGGGATGTGAAAGGGGAACTGTTTTGTGTGGGATTTGAGGAGAAGTGGAGCGAGGGTTATCTCCGCTCCTTCTTCTAATAATGACACCAGATTCGAAAGTAGTCTCACAATTTCGAATAAAGAATAGTTGTTGGACAGCAAAGCATTTGGACGAGTGTGGCGGCCAAGAAAGTTGAACCACCCACTTTCAACTGATGAGTCGTTCGTCCAGTCTGTGTATGAAAGCCTACCGTTCAACCCCAAATTCCACCCATTCCGTACAGTATGATTCAGGTGCAGCCATGCCAATCGCCCGCCCATTTTCAGCTTAGCATCGCAAATGGAACTTCAAAACAAGTTCACAAAATCACGCGTCCAAATGTGGGGGATCAATGTTAACTATATTTTGCGGTTGAATTGATGTTGCCTGGTAAGATGGGTGTTTCACGGCCATTCTGGGCTTGCACTCCTCTCTCTGGGAGGCCCCGCAGTCGCAGTCACCGCCAAATCAACAGCCGACTCTGCATTGAAGGTCGAAGAGGACAGAGAATCTACAATGTAAACTCCGTCCAGGGCACTCCCCCTTGTCCTTCGCCTCGGCCGCGCCATCGTTCCCAACGGTTCCTCCCCACTCCCGTGTGCCCCCGCCGGTCTGCTCCCTGCTCCCCCCGATATTAAAGTGCTTAACAGCGGTGGTGATCCGGACCCACCGGCCGCCTCCTCTCCAGTTCGCTCCATTTCAAATCTCCCCTCCCGTAACGGAACCCTCGTTCGCGTAGGTGGGGCCCGTGAACGTCGGATGCCTGAGGTTACCAGGGCTGATCGACTGGCGAGGAGATCGGTGAAGAGCGGCAAATGTCTACGATGCGACGATGAAGAAAATGACGACGACGATGATCCAGTTTCGATCGGTTGGTCGCTCTCATCTCCCATCAAATCAAACGCCCAAGATGCAAGCTGCACACGGCTGGGGGCTGTTTCTGAATGCCGAGTTCGACCACGCTTCTAATAAGCAATTTAATAAATATTTACCACTATGTGACAGACATAAATGCGAAGGTTTCTCACTTTGTAGTATGTTTCTTTGACCAAAAACTCGAAAAGCCTGAATCGGTAAGGACGCAATACGTGAGACAAGGTCGCAACCTGTACGAAACGACCTTCTTCCATGCATACCGCCGAATAAACAAATCATTTTCATCCCACATATCCACAAAATCCTCAAACCCGAAAGCTCCCTCTGGCTGCAGCAACGGCGGAATGAGTTCATCCGGTCGTTCGCAAAGGACAACAAAAATTACAACAGACACCCACAATTTCTTTGTCCACTTTCTCCAACGTTTTCGTGAACAGCCTTTTTACTTTCCGCAGGACCTGAGATTGACATCATGTGAGCCCCAGAGAAGAAGGAATATTGTGCGCAAAGAGACAGCCTACCCCACCTCTTCATCGTAAGACTTCTCGACCCACTTGCCCATGATTTAAAGCGCTCGTCAGTTGAGTGAAGAGAGGGATGTAAGAAATGCGCGTTTGCGTAGGTAATGGGATTGAACTTTTTTTTCGAAAGGAAGAATTTTTTTCTCGAATTTCGGAACGTGTGGAGCAAGGATCCTTGGGCCAGACGTCGGGATGTGGCTTGAGCCTCTACAAGCCACATGCGACGGCCATGAACTCGAATGTGAACCGCGACTTTGCTAAATGTTGCCCAACGCAAAGGAAATTCAAATTATTAAAATGAAGTCTAAGAGTGTTTTTTTTTATTATTCAAAAATGTGATGAGGGTTGTGAATTTATGGGGCAATTTCGTCTGTAGCAGCTCCGACAGTCCCCTCAACCTCCGACGACGGTGTCTCCGTTCCCCCGTTCTCCCCTTGAGCAGCGCGAGCCTTGAGCGCGGCAATCTTTGCCTCGGCGGCCGCCTTGTTCTTGACAGTTTGCTCCTCTTGCCGTTCCTCGAACCATTTTTTCTTTGCCTCCAATGCCTCAACCGCCTTCGGAACATCCGCAGCGGAAGTTGGGATTTCAACCTTAAGCTTGATGAACTGAGAGATCGTTTCGAGGTCGAGTTTGAAAGGTTTGGCTTTCTCCTCGCCGGCCCCTCCTTGCTTGCGGCCCTTCTTGCCACCCTTTTTACCCCCCATAACCATGTAGTCGTCCTCGCGGTCCGATTTTTTCTTCAATAGGACAGCTCCATCGGGAAGTCCGTTGTCCACGGACCTGGCGGCAGCAGGAGTGCTGGTAGCAGTCGAAGTCGTGGCAGTCTTAGAATCAGATTGCAGGAATTTAATGAGCGCGGCACACTCGTTGATCTCATCGGTGTAAGCGGGAACTTCGGCAGCTTCTCTTTCTCTTTCAGCAGCAGCCGTGAGACGCATCTCATATTCCTCTTGCTTTCTCGCCTTGTATTGTTCCTGCTTGCGCTTTCTCTCCTCTTGTTGCCATGCATAATACTCGTCCTTCTGCTTTTTGAACTCAGTCCGCAAGGTGCGGAGTTTGTCGAATTCTGCATCCAATTCCGCCTTGACAGACTTGCGTTCGTTGACCTGATATGGAGAGACGTAAATAAAGGGTCAAAGCAGGAGATAACAGACGGTCCATTCCAACATACAAGTTCGTTAAAGCTGCCCATCTGCGATTTCCTTTCGTTGTCGAGCTCGTTTAGCTGGGCCCTGACAGCGTCCAGCTTTTCACGAACAGCGTTGCGTTGGGGATGGAGAGCATTGAGTTGGGCGCGAAGTTCGTCCAGCTTGGCTCTTTCGTCCTGAACTGACGATTGCTGCGCGCTAAAACCTTCAATGACTTTTTTCGCCTTTCGGAGGTTGGAAATCTCCGCGACCATCCTCTTTTCCTCAATCAACTTTGCTTGGCCAGTTTGCAATTGCTTCTCGAGGGCACTGCAGAAGTACTCGTATGAACACATAATCCTTCAGGGCCATGTACGCACTCCCGGACTCACTTGATCTGTTGATCAACTTCTTCCACGCTCTTGTAGCCCAGACGATCCTTTGAGTTTCTCACTTCATCACCCTGATATCAAAAATTCACTATCTGTCATTGGAATCCCCGCCATCATCATCGCAGAGTGCACGAACATACCCTCTTTTTCAAAGTACTTTGAATCGCCGTCATTTTATCAGAGATCTTCGTGCGCTGGTCGTTGAGTTCATTACGCTCTTTCATCAACTCGTCCAGTTGGGCGCGGAGCTCTTTTCTACGACCATCAAATGATCCCTTGATGTTGTCAGTACCATTGATTTTGCTTTGTGCCTCCGCCTAAAATGCACTCATTAGTTAACGGCAAAGATGCTCAGAATCCGGTTCCACGGTTGGCGAGCTCACCTGCTTTGCTTTGAGGATTTCAATTTGTGCGTTGATTTCGGCGAGACTCTGGGGACGCAAGTCAATAAAATGAGTATCCGTCAAATATTCACTCCGGCCTTTCAAAACGCATACCTTTTCGTAGGCCTCCTGGTCGGGTCTCGGCGGCGCTTTACGGCGCTCAACGGCGGGGCTGGGAACAGTTTCGGGAGTGGTCATTTCAACTCTAAACGTTGGAGCAACAAAAGGTTACGGCCTGTTGCCGGTTGCGCTTCCCCTTCAGCTTATTTTTCACGGCAAAGCCCGTATTTCTTACAGCCTAATGAGAGGAACACAACTCACCCTGGAAAATGAAAATGGGATGCGAGTGAAATGATCTCCAATTTCGCTGGAGAGGTTTTTTTGGTGTTCCGGAAGTTCCAATTTTTGGATCCTTTGATTGGTGCGACGTGGCGTTGGGTATCCATTAATTTAGGTATTCTTATTCTTTCGATACTCCGCCTGGTTGATCAACATTTGGCAGGACCTCAAGTGGTTATTATTTTGTTTCCCCATTTCCGGTTGATTTGTTTCTTTTTGGAGAGTCTCAAGATACAGTAGTTTACAATTCACGTATGATACACAATCACAAGAATCGATATCACTCTCCATCCCAAACATCAACTTCCAGAGGACTCGGAAATGACTGGAAAACCGACAAGCTCTCAGGATTCATTGAAGAAAAGTTCTCTTCCCGGCGCTGTCGATTACCAGTACCATCCTTCGGGTAGTGCCCAACGGTGGTGCCTTCGTTGATGAAAAGAATGCCATCTTGGCGCTCAGTGTCGACCGTCTCATCGGACGATCTTCCAGCTGGTGCTCCAGCTTCGGGGTGATATTCGGCAAATATTTCGTTGTCGTTGTTCGCGTAATCAGTATGGTCCAACCCGGAATAACCATACTCCGAAGGGAATAAGTCGCCCTCATAGTCGCTTTTCTGGGGACTTCCAGAGATCCCCACATGAGATCCCCTGCGCGCGTCCGCAAGGTCCTGGTCCCATTCATTCAGGCCATCGCCAACATGTAACCCGTTCGCGTTCCCTTCCAACTCAACGAGGCCAGGGCGGCCAACCGGCAATGAAAACGTGTCCAATACCGAGTCTGCAGCGCCGAGACTCTCTATTTGGCGACTATAGATATTGTCCTTTCGGACCTCTTTAGATGGACGGTAAGGATTTGGCGCCCATGAGTCGCGTTGTATGATGTCCGAACTATATTCGCCGTTCCCCTGAATGCTGTCGAGGAACGGCAAGCGATTGACATGTCGTCCACCTTCCACATTTCCCCGTTTGGAATAGCGTTCGGAAGGATCTGGAGTGGGTGTATGAGGCCGGCTGCGTTTGAGGGTCGTCCTCTCCTGAAAACGCAAATCTTATATGAATTGGAGTGTCCCAGATAAAGAAAGAGCTCTTTGCTCAACAAACCTTTGAACTTTGATCGGTAGACCACACTTGCTCATTCCTGGGAGGCCACAACAAACTTCGATTGTCGCTTTGGACCTTCTTCCAAACTGGTAGTGACCGGCTGCTTTCTGTGAATAGGGATGCATGGCTTGGGTGGTGGGAGATTTCCTGTTTACGCAGTAGGGTGGTGAAGTGTTCACCAAGATTTGTGTGCCGTTTCTGTCGCTGCCTGTCTGCAAAATCCAATGGCATTGAGGTGGGCCAATCAATGCGGCCGCTAGGCAGTCTCGTACGATTAGACCTTCGTGTAGTGATATCCGTTGCGAGCTCATCCATTTTCCGCTGTGTTAAGCAAATATGAGTTTAACCGGACGTAACTGCATCTTGCCAAAGACATCTCAAATTCTGACCTGCATTTTATTCAGCTTTGCATTGAGTCCTTTACTTCTCGGAGACGTTAGGAGATGCTGCCCAGGAGACCGAGGGCTATACGGACTGGGAGGTGCCGGTACAGCCGTATCTGAGAAATTCTGGTAAATGACGCTTTGCAGTGGTTTGTCTTTATACTTCAATGATGAGCTCTTGTACAACCGCTGTCTGGTTGTTCCACGCGATAGTAACTCAAACTTGACTTCGACTCGCGTTTGGTTGGAGTTTGTGGAGAGTACGGATATACGGGACGATTCTTGCTGTTTCCTTCATTTAGGACAGTTTGAGATACTCTAGGCGAGGTGCGCGGGTTTCCAGCCAGCCAGGCGGTGAGCGAGATGTCGGTACGGTACATATGGGTTCCTTCGCTTACCTGGCGAAAGGGATCGCGGTCAGCTCGTCCTTTGGTGAAGGCTGTACAGTCGTCAAGCTTCGACGGGAAGTCATGTCACTGAATGGTAACGCAATCTGAATTTCCCACGCAACACAGATGGAGAACGAAGAAGTGTCGCATGGCGTTCACGAATGGCGCAGGAGTGCTTACCCAAGAATCCACTTTGAAACGCCACCTGGGCTCGCTCCGCAACAACATCCTCCTCCACATCCTCACGCTCCACAACGGCATCACCTAGATACATCGCCGGGTACCCCATCACCCTTCCATGTCCTCATCCTCCGCAATCCACCATGTTTGGTCGAAAGGCCCACAGTGATTGTGGGAGGTTCATTCGTGAAAATTAACTAATCAATACTTGAAAGATGTACACTATGTTTTTATTTTTATGAAACTGTACAAAGGACCTCATGATCCTGTTTAAAAAACATCCTATTTACTGGGGGCGGCGGAAGTTCTCCCCTGCATATTTGGCCTTGGAGCCAAGCTCTTCCTCGATCCTAGTTATGCCCACCTACGTCAGTTCCCAAATTCCACATGCCCCTATCCCAAGCCGACGTTCGGCAGCTCACCTGAGAAGTTGGTTGTATTTGGCCATACGCTCAGAGCGGCAAGGAGCACCGGTCTTGATTT
>JADGKA010000930.1:0-12613 GCA_027604605.1 Borealophlyctis nickersoniae
CCTTGGGAAGGCGGGATGGGACAACCGCCCGGTAGCTTGCTCGATACCTATTCGTGATCGCATGTGCACTACATAGTTCACCTATGCAGTGAACGAAACCAGCATACACTATGTATTGGACATCTGAAATGAAATGTTGAGGTGATTTCTCAACTGTGGGCGGAAAACACCCCAAAGTCCAAATGCAACTTTCTATTCGCCGCTACCGGACTTTGCGAGTCTCCTCCAATTATGCTCCACAAACTCCCTGGCCCTCGAATGCCCAGCGCGAGGCTCAAAAAGAAAAATGAAAAGTATATTGGAACTAACCAAATGAATTGTACCCCCTCCGCTCCATGCATCCTCGATCCTCCGCGGAGGTTGGATCCACGCACTACACAGCTCCCAGCAAGATGGACATTGACCTACGTCTGAGGTTGGACGTGGCACCTCCGTGTTGGGAGCAACTGCCAGTCAAGCGCCGACCTGGTTTGACAGAACCTCACCCACAAGTCTGATGGGTGGATACCGTAACTGCGCCCGCGCCCCTTGAACGTCCGGTCCTCTCGCAGCAACCTTTGAAACGCATTACTATGAAACAGAGTCGCCGCGCCATCCCCCCCGCCGTCCAAGTCGGACCATACCCACAAACCACAGACACCGGGTGGGAGGTAGAATCCGTGTTTGCTGGCCTCCTGAAAACCACAGGGCGATTTGCGCGGTCGTGAAGCACATTTCTTCACCCGAATCCTAATTCTCCTCCTCCATTGGTATTTCAGCATCGGAATCGAAAACGCCTTAACTCGGTTGGGTTCCCAATCCCTTTCTGCCCCAATGTTACACCCCAATGGCGCTGCCTTGACCTGCACGCAGTCCAACACCAAAGACGCGGTACAAAAAGAAACGGGTATCCAAAAACTGGAGGGCGGGTGGGCACTCCAGTCAATCACCAATTAGCTCACTCGACTACTTGCTCATAAAACGTTCCAAATTCATGTATTTTCCGTATACAAATGGAGTATGTAATCACAACAAACAAAGTGCAGTCCCAACACATTAACCCCTCCCGAAAAGTCTTCCACTCTGCCCCTCCGCCCCTTGAAACTGCGCGTTCGCATCCGCCAAAGCAGCGCGTACTGCCCATTTTGAGTAGTGGGTATTTGGTCAAAAAAACGCGCAATGAAAGTATATACTCCCACCCCTCACGGGACACGTACAAACCCTTACCATTATCAAACTCATTACTCAACTCATTCGTAAGTTCTTGAATCCTCCCCACCGCATTCCTCACAGCGTCCCCAGCCGGTCCATTTAAATCGACCCCCGCAGCTTGCGCGGAGAAGGTATCGACAGCGGACCGTATCTGGCCGTTGGTAGCGTCAGCGGATTCCGCAAGGTTCTGGAGTTCTGTTTGCGAGACACTGAGGCCCTGTGGAACCGCATGGGTCATCATCAGAGTGTGGAGGAGGAGGAGGAGGATAAAGACGTATGTGGTTGGACGCGACATTGGGTGGGTTTTGGGTATTTCTGTGTTTGGGTGGGTGATTGGAGAGGCGTTCCCCTTTTTATATTATATTTGGGTGTGAACTAGGCTGTTGCACTGCCATGAAAATACGGATCCAGATAAGTAGGAAATGTTTGCGAACCGCAGGGTGTTTCCCAAGCCTTTGGCGATTGGATGTGAATGTGAAATAGGGATGGCGGTGCATCCGATCAATAAATGCTAACCTTGGTACTCCGCCATATGCTGTTTATGCGATGGCCCGTCAACTTGGGTGACAAGAATCAGCAGCCAGTCAAACATCTTCACGAAGGATCCCCACCAAAAAGTTCCGGCAAGGGATTCGGAGTAGCATTGGGACGGAAAACCACAGCAGATGCCCTTGTTTGGCAACAGGAATCCATCTGGGTGAATGTCCATCCTGTTGGGTGTTGCGATAGTGCGTGGTTTATCAACGGCCCAAGCGCTGCCATGTTTATATTGCAAACTGGTGCTACGCCGAGTGCCAGTGTCTTTTTGAACGGTTGCTCAAAAACAAAAACATAACGTTGATGATTCACATAAAAACATTTGGCTATATTTACATGTAAGGATTCCCTTGCCCCCCTGGGCTCCCGGCCGGTCCGGGTGGCCCGCCACCGGCGCCGTCGGCATTCTGCCCGATATTACTCCATACCGCCGCCGGATCAAAAAAAGGATTGAGCAATTCTGAAAAGATAGAGTCGGCAAACGGTCCGTTGCCTGTGTTACCCGCCCCACCGCCAAGACCGCCCGGTGGCCCGTAAGGGGTAGGGTTTGTGGCTTGTAGAAGCGACTCTGTGAAGGATAGGGTGTCAAAATCCAGTGGTGATGATACTGGGTTGGGATGGGAGGGTAGCGGTGGATGAGACATCTGGGATGTGGGGTCGCGGCTGTGTGGATGCGGTGAGGTGCTATCCATCGGAGAGGAGAGGTGACCGGCCCCATTATCATCCGTATAGCCGCCATCACTCTCGGCACCCGGCGTACTCATGGCCTCCGAACCATCACCCGTTTCCGCTGGGGATGATACCATGTCGGGCGGGTGCTTCATGGTCGCCGCCTCCCACGCAGCAGTTGTAGGCGCATTTGCAGCAGCCGCAGCAGCCGACACCGCCTTTTGGGCCCCAAATTTATCCAGGGGGAGCCCTACCGACCGCATTCCCTCCAGAATCAGTTGCCCGTAATAGACGGAAAACATGGCCGTGTCTTTCATTTTGTCGAACACTTGCAAAGAATTTCGCAAATCGTCAACCGCGGCAATGTACCCGGATTCCAACGAAAGCTTGGCCCGCTTGCTGGGTTTCTTTTTGGCGCCCGCCCCTCCCTTGCCGCCTTCTGCATCTTTCGGAGGACCGAACGCTTCCAGAACCATATCCAAAAACAAGGTGGATGCCGTCAGCCCCGCGTATACGACAACGGGCATGACAAACACGAAAGGAACTTCTGCAGCGCGACCTCCCATTGCGTTGCTGTTGCGGAAGTTATCAGGTAGAGCCTCCAAGGTCGCCTTTATTGCCAGCGCGCTGGTATGGCAAACCGCGTTGAATTTTCCAGTTGCCAGTCGATGCAGAAGGATGAGAGTTGTATGATACATGACGTGGAGATGGTGATGGAAAGACCATCTGCCCCGTGGATCCGGTTTGGCCTGCAACTCGGGAGGTAGTAGCGCGTGCCATCGGCCAAGCTCAACGTCGATTTCTTTGGCCACATCGTGCTTTGATGGTCGATTTGGCCGCGATGGCCGGTTGACATGGTTAGCGATCCGCCCGAGAATTGAGCAGAGCGCGACGTGACGGATCATGCGATCAACTTCGCCGTCTTCCTCCTCTCGCGGAAGAGGTGTATCCCAATCTAAAATGGGAATGAGATTCGAAACTCTGCCAAAAAGCTCATTTCCTTAGCTTACCCTCATCATCGATGGCTAAAGGCCGGCCTTCCACCACCCCAACATATCTGTCCAAGATATATAAGCAGAACCATGTCGATCTCATTGTTTCCTTCATTGTCTCGTCCAAGTTGCGGACATTATCCAGGTTGCGATGCATCCCAAGTTCAACGGCCTGCCTGTGTGCGATACCTGAAAGGTTCCGAGAGGTCAGCCTCAATGAGTGATGGTCGGCATGCGATTCTGAAAGACTCGTGAACACATACCGATATAGTGATAACTAGACGCATTTTGGTTAGTTCCCATCCCAACCAAAGTGAGCAATAGCAGGGCCTGGACGTTGTTGATATGCGGCCAGTCAAATTGCTTCCCTAATAGCACGCGCGCTTGTGCAAAAAAGGATTCGTGCAGAGCCTGAGGGTTGGCTATTCCCCAATTGGCAAGCGAGCGTGTGTGCTGAGTAACAAGAGCGCACATGCTATTCAGCAGCAAAGAGAAGTGCTGAACGTGCCGAGCACAAATTAGAGAATTGTATAAATGCCAGCGGCGAAACACCCAGACCAACCTCTGTCTTCTTTTCTTTCAATTGCCTCAAAAACCGCATTCGATTGATCATAGGCAGATACGGATGAATATGTTGAAAGTAAAGCGACACAAGATGGTGCTACACGAGTCAAGGTAAGTTTTGATAATGGCCACTGGAGACGCGGCAACGATCAGGTATATCGTACCAGAAGTTCTGGAGAACAGGGTGGAGAATCGGACGGAGCAGTGTTCACAGGCATCGCATCCGATGAAAGAGCAATGGACATGATGCCATCGCTGAAACGGGGACTTTGGCGCCATGCCGTTGTATTGGATGTTGACGTGCTTCCATAGAATAGAACTGTGTCCGTCACCAAATCCTCCACTGCGAAGTTGAGTTGAGAACATGGTCCAATTATGAACGCCACTGCTCAGGCCTTACCGATAGTAATGCCTCCATTCCCATTGTTGATTCGATGTGCAACCACGGAATCCTCCTCAAGAGCAACGCTCTGCACGAGCACTCCCGTTTCCGGATCCGTAACAGTAACCCCAGTTTGCCATTGCACCTGGGAAAAGGTTGGCGCTCCGTCAACAGCTACCGGTGACGAAGCACCCTGTCTGCGCGGTCGGTGGATTGCAAGCGCGATGCCTTTGAACCCGCCAGCATCCGAATCCGTCCCTTCTGCAAACCCATCGTCGTCGTCAGACGACGAGTCGTCATTGGCGCTGTCGGCTGGAGAACCTAGCGACGATCTTCTCGGTTCAGCGTACGTAACCGTGTCTTTTGGAGATGCACCAGCAACAAGGCCGCTCAATAACGTTTCTACAGCTTTCAGCCTGTAGGTGCAACCGTTTAGAATCTTTCGGCTTCCTCAAATGTTGCGCACCCATTCGTTACTTTGTTACCTTTGGCCTAATGACGATGGTTGGGGCGGAGGCTTTGCAGTTTCGCTTCGTTTCGGTGGGCCCCGCTTTTTTTGCGGTGCGGTATACGCTGGTTACGGAATGATAAATTGATTTTAATTCATCAAGCACCCCAGGGAGCCAATTGGCATTTTCGACCTACTGCAGGGAAACCCGAATGCAATACATCCTTCACAAGGCTGGCCACCGCCGCACTTTGTTCGTTTTCTTCTACAGGCTGGAATGGATTTCAAAGGAGCGTAGACGTGTCATTTTCATTTCAAACGGAATGTCGGGCCAGAACGACGTCAATAACCCACTGTCACAAGCTTTGGTGGTCCTTGTCCTCTTGTACGGTCCCGGCGTTGGAGCTGGAGGAGCAGCCATTCCCATCATAGAGCTACTTGAGCCTTCTGAAGGCTCAATTGGTCGTTGTTGCCTCGGTCTTGGCGGTATCTGTGGTGGGGGACGCTGCTGTGGCACTTGGTGTGGGTTTCCTGTATTTGCCGAGTGGGAGAGCATATCGGCAGCAGCCATTCCCATTGGAGGAAGAGGTTGTTGGGAGTATGGCGGGTGAGGATATGGAGAGGGGAAAGGAGGAGCGGCAGTTGTTGAGGAAGGTTGTAGTGGGTGTTGGTTGTGTTGAAACATAGTTGTTACAGGGGGTTGTTCGAGGTGTTGAGGTTGTAAAGAGTTTCTCTGAGGCAGGTGTTATGCCTTGATAGGCAGTTTCTGAGAATAGTATGTACTGTACAGTGTTCTTGTTCTCCTCCTCCTCCTCCGTCTATGCACTATAAAAGATATGAATGTGTCTGTTGTTTTTTCCTTGTGGGTGAACGCAAATGAACGTGGTGTTGGCGAGAGTCTAAACACGACGGACGACTCGTTGGCTGGCAGAATTCAAAGACTCTGTGGCTTGTGCTGGAGCCCTAAGTACCCTGACTATGCTCTGACTATGCTTGACTCGACTCGGACGGCGCAGCAATCTTCTATTTTGGGCTGATGGACCTGAACACAAATGGTTTTGGCTTTTACCCGAATGAGGTCCTACGCGTAGCGTACCGCAACTCATCAATATAGATTGGTATGAAAGAGACCGGACACCCTAAACACAAATGAACTGTACCCCACACAAACTTCCCCCAATTCACTCCCATCTTTTCTCTACTCGTCCCTCCTTCGTTGCCCATCCACAACCGTCTGCGTTCGTTTCCGCCGCGTCATCTCAACTGCCTCCCCATCACTGCCCAGCCCGGAAAACTCGGGGCTGCTCGCGCTACGATTGTTCTCCCGACGAAGACGCGCTACTCCTCTTTTGTCCTTGAAAGCGCTCCCGTCAACAATCCCTTCAATATCCACCCCACGCGAACGAAGCTGTTGAGTAGCCTGCCGACTAACTTCGGACGCCGTCGCCCGCGCTACTCGGAACGCAGGTCCAGTAAGTCCCATGTACCACGTAACGTACGCTCCTACAAGCAAGTGACGAAAGGTCAGCCCTCGGCCAAAAAAATCATCCAACACACGTGACCAATGGTCATTCAAACCACCCACCAGCTGCCAGGATACCCAGCATCAAAAAGTACAAGGGATTGGTAATCACAGCAAGGAATTCGTTCCATCCCAGCATGACCGTCATTATCACAAACCAAGGAGGAATCTTGGCAGTGGTAGTAACGATGGACCGTTTGGCTTCCACGAAAAGGAGGTCGGCTTCCCGTCGGAACCTTTCCTGCAAGTTTTGCAGCTTGCTGGGAGACAGCAAGATGAACGCGTCTGTTGTAAAGGCCTGCGAGAGAATGCCCGCATTAGGCGTCAACACCATCGTTTCGCTGCATCCAAATTTTCCTCGTTGTACCTCATCCTGGACGATATCAGGATCAATGACCGACGGCGAAACATCAATTTTGGCGAATCGAACAAGTAACTTGTCCGCCTGAACATCCAATGATAAGCGGGTACGGTCCACGCAACTCAGACGACCAAACGTGCCTGAACCAACCTCATCCCTTGCTTTCGCAAACTGCCCATCGATATCATCTCCGGGCTTCCATACCCTTGGAAGACCGTTCTCGTCATAACGGAACTTGCCCTCAAACCGATGGCGCAAACGCTCAATTAGCTGTACATCGGAGACCTCTTTTTTCAAAAGTTCTTGGAAAACATTCCAAGCTTTAATTTTCATCGATTGCACAGCGGTCGCGATTTCTTCCTCGCTAGACTCGAATCCTGTATACTTGCTGAGTGAGCTTGATGGTGCGGATGGATGAATTTGCGAACGTACCATCAAGTCGTTTACGAAGCTGCTCCACCGCATAGATTACCGTTTCATTGAAAGTGTCGATCACGACTTTCCACATGTCGGCATTACCGTCATTAAGATGAACTGTGATCGGTTCCGACAGCCGGCTGCTCGTCGTTTTCTGTTTGTTTGTAACAGTTAGACTTGCTGTTTCCTGCAGGTCCGCACCGCACGACCAACCTCTAAACCATGCACAATCTTCTCCATGGCCTCCGTTTTCTTCTGCGCTGCGATTTCTTCAAGCTCCGCATGGAATTGGATATAAAACTCCTCGCCAGTCCAATCCGAGCCCGGAAGCTTGCTCGCTATAAATAATGGATCAAAACCAGACTCGGAGGCGCTGTGAAACGACAATAGAAACAAACCTTCCGCTACAGACCGATAGTATGCCTCAACTTCGGTTCGGGTATCCCGGAGCTTGCCCGCAAAGTCCGCATCGTCCCCTTTCAACTTCTCCTGCGCACCGGATTTCGTTGGACAAGCTCAACACCAATGCGAAAGTCATATTGGCAGTCTCACCGCCAACTTCTCGTTGAACATCGCCAGGGCGCGTTTGTGCAGATTGCGCAGTTGTTGCAGATAATATACTCGGAGGGCGCTATCCATTTTCTCCACGAAATCCTTCCGCTTTTTTTGGTAAACTTCCTTGTGATACCGGCTGCCATCTTGATCGAACGCCCCTGCAAAATATGCCCCTCATTTAAACCACCGTATTTATACCTGGCAAATGCTCATAAAACCTACTCAAAGCGGTTTCTGTTATCTCGTGCGTTTCAGTCCCAAGACTTTCCAACACTTTCCCTGCTTCGAGCTGGCTACGGTAACCCTTGATGGCCTCGGAAAAAGATTCATAAACCACCTGGCAGGCAATTAATTTGTTTTGAGACAGGAACCATCGGAGCGGGTCATGGAAGCAATGCAACATACCCGCGCTATTTCATCACAGCGATACTGCGCCAGAAGCTGCTGTTGAGTGGGCAAGTCCAAATCACGGTTGTTTACAATCTTTTCCCAAATAGACTCCGCAAACTTTGGAAAGCCGTCCGCAGGAATGTGTTTGTGATAATGGGGCAAGAAAGCGAAGTCAGGATTTGCCTTGTTCACGAATCTGAAAGAGCGGGATGTCAGCGTCGAACTTCTAACACGCTCGCTGAGAAGCTTAATGTTGCCCATCGCATACCTGGAGCGTAAAGAATCGGTTTCGGCGTTGAACTTTTCCGCAGCGAAAATTTTGTGAGGGAGCGCAGCAAACGCGAAGTCAAAATAATCGCCAATAAGGCAGTCCTCTTTGCCGGCCGGCTTGAAACACCAGAAGACGCATGAATGTTAAAAGGTCGGCGATCTTATAGTTGTAGCGTATCTTACTTTGACGAGCCCAGCCCAAATGCGCTCGAGATCTTTCACCAACGTCGACGATAGGTTTACCACAGGGGTCATGCCAGTGAAGTCACGGATCACAAAGAAAAGGCAAGTCTTTGGTGACCTTGAGTGGCAGGGATGAACGATTTCAGTCCTAAAACCGTTCTCCCAACTAATTCCCAACATACAGAAGCGCAAACGCTTCACACCTACCCATGTTTTTGGAAGAGCTGCAAATTCACCTCAAAGACCGTTTTCAGCAACCCCATATTGGCACCGTTGTACAATCCCACCATGTTTTCCCACATATTAATGATGAGAACTTCGGCGATGGCAAGCGAGAACAGAGCGCTTTTGCGTTCAAAGTCCTGGTAACAAACATGTGAATCTCGGAAGGATCGGAACTCTTGCATAGAAATAGGACCCCTACCTGGTTTTCTCCCCTCTCACGGCCGTCCGTTCCCTCCACATCCATCACAAGAAGATTTGCATCCCTGGCCTTGCTCACCCATATGCCTGAACGAGCGTTTAGCGCGCTTCTGATAGTGGAAAGACCAGACAACCATACCTTTGGTAGTTTGCTGACGGGCGGATTCGTTCATCACGTCAAAATTAGTTCCAAACAACTTGTTCAGCAGTGTACCTTTGAGCAACGGAAGCCACACAGTGTTACTCCTCGTCATGGCCCGTCAGTCGGTGATGGGGGGTTGCCTCACTTTTTCCCGTGCTTTGCGACCCAAATACCGCCACCACATTGTAGTCAAACCCCCGGTCGGCTATGTTCCATTTCTTCTTCATGTAGTCCAGTAAGAGAGGTCTGGCAGAAACGTCGTCAGTCGCGATCTACCAACAAAGCATCGACCATCCTGTCCACTCACGTGAATTCCTGGGCCTCGTTCACGACCTGAAGGCGCGGGTCTTCTGGGTGAAGGACAGCCCAGCTCGACTTTGTAACACTGGCGCCGTTGTCAACGTCCGGCACCATCGCGTCAGTTGGAGGAGCCATGGTTTATGTAACTCGACTGACAGATAGAAGTGAGAGCCAAGCGAGATGCAGGTTGGCGTAAATCGTCCTTCCCAGCTTTATGTTGTCCCAAGAGCGACTTTGAAAGGCGTGGTCCAAATGCTAGAAGTAAGTTATTGCAAGTAGAGGTGCGAAGTGTTCAGATGGAGAGTGCAGGAGTGCGTGCATTCTTCAAGTCTGTCGTCATGTGCGGATGTGCATGTGGCTTGGAGAGGTCCGACTTCTCGCGCTTCCCCTCGACATTTCCTTTCCATCTTCACTCTTACTTAGGTATTCGTTCGCATATACACGCGATTTAATAGGCAGAATGTTGTTATCATCTCCACCACTGGCTAAGGTTGCGCCGTACAGCAGCTCATTCAGAGGTAAAGCTCTTTAAATCCACTTTACATAACGTAAACGGGCGGGCTTCCAACTTGTCTTCAAGTTCACGTTTTTGTCCAGGAACCACTCATTCCCAGCACCAGCGTATCCCAGGTTCTGGGCCATCTGGGAACGCTGGAATTGGTCCTGGGAAAGGAGGCTATGCTGACCGGTACCGCAGCTTCAGCGGTATGTCCGATACGTGACCCTTCAGGATGATTTGTTGTCCGATTAAACATGGCGGACGTTCGCAGGAGAGAGAAGCCACGGTTCACAAGCTTCGACAGGATGCAAACGCCCTTGTGGTGTTAATCTCCTCATTATTCGTGCAAGTAGTTCCAGGCCGAACCCTCGCGGTATGAGGCATTTTGCCGAAACGTTGTTCCAATGAAGGACAGGGCTGAGCGGGGTGCATTCTTCGCATTGGCAGGAGTACGTCCACAGCAATTCTCTCCACACCTTTTTTCCTCGAGCTGCACAGGTCTTCAATGTTCCTCTGGAAAATTCGGCACCGCGTGCAGAATACAAAGGTATGTATTTAAGGATTATACGAGTCCCTCCAAGTCAAACAATCTAAGTACTTTCTTCGTGTCATGTACGCTTCTGCAACACAGCATATCTCCGCCGAATGAGCAATTTGAACCAACTCTTGTCGATGGCTCTTCAACTTCGCAATGATGTATCTCTGCCCAACCACCAGTACATAGCGCATCAAGTTGCTCTACTATATGTAAGCGCTCCAGGATTCTTCACCCCAGTATCGTTGCTACCGGATATCTAATCCCAACTATAGCAAGCGGCGGGACAAGCGGGCGCAACATGTCAAAAATATCAGGCCCAAATTCATTCACAGTTTGATGGCATCAAGGCCGCAACGTCAGGGACGCCAGCGGTACAAGGCGATGCCGCAGTCCCTCTGCCGCAATTGAAAAAGGAACAGAAAGAATGGTTTGTACATCTGATTTGCAGATATGTATCTATCAGGACAGATCCAGGACTGACGTGATGATGGTATCCAGGCTGTTGAATTTGACATCGCAAATAATTGCAGAAACGCTCTACTCAAATCCTCACCGAACACAGCTGGTTCCGGATTCCATAGCAGCAGCTTGCGCCAAATGAAGTCGGGCCAACACAAAGTTCAAGTTACCTGCATTGTGCAGTTTTGGTGGACCGCCCTATGCAAATGCTTTTTGATTCTGGTGAACACAGGAAGCTTTGTATTTAACGCACCAATTATACCCTCCATATCTTCAAACCCATTGCCGCTCACAACGTCGCAGCAACAGCAAAAATTCCGGATCACCAAGGAAACTTAATAATAGTCCATGTAACTCTGTGTCTGACATTGCACCGATATCCTGCACTGCATTGTGACTGTCCATCTGTGAATTTAGGGTCTTCCCTGTTTGGGAAGCTGTCGTCTCCTGTGTTCCAGCATTCGGTATCCCTTGAGAATTCTGCGCGTTTGATTGTGAGTGCGAGAGTGTCTGCGACACTCCATCGCGCGATGGAGCTGCCGTTCCAACTCGATTTTCGGAAATGCCCTGTACACTGGGCGCCACGGATGTCATTCCATTGTTCAGCATGCCAACTTGCGCAGCTGTTGCCACATGTCCTGCAGGTTGAGACATACGACCGGCCGGGGCGGCTGCAGAGGCTGGAGAGCTTGGAGTTGGGATAGGCGAGCCGCCTGGCACAATCATCTTCAAAGGAATGAATCGGGAAAGCACCGCAGCGCACGATGCGCAATCAGCAATCGATTTGAACTTCAATTGAAAGCGCCGCAACTCGCTCTGCCCGAGTATGATCAGCTAATAGCAGATATTTTTTACGAGTTTTTACAAACCAACCTGGTGTGAGTATTTGATATATATTACTTCGCTCTTACGCCATGCTTGAATTTGATTGCTTTGGATTTGCTCTGCTGCGAGTTCATGGTTCTCCTGCATGGGAGCTTAAAAAGCCTCGTAATATGTGAGAGAGGTGGCTCCACCAATCAACACACCAGAATAATTTCTCCTGGAGCAAGAGCCACCACTTTTAGAGAAGCTCCTGCCCTGCGGGGGTTTTCTTGCAAGGTGACAGTCATCACCTTGTCGGCCAAGTAAACCTTTGAAAGCGCGTGGGAAAGTGGAGAATGTCTGCATCAAGGTGCTGACCGCAAGAAATAAAATGGTTTCAAAACTACGAACCCATCCGGTTTGTGATGCAGACTGCCCGTTCGGATGGTGGCGGCTGTACTTGTCGATTGACCAGGTGTGGAGGGACATAGTTTGCCAGATCTGTGATGGTGAAAGACCCGCGTCGCCGTGATGGGGCTTGATCCAATAATCAGGACGCGCTCTGGAGCAAGCCTTTTCAGCCGTTTCAAGCCGGTGAAGCCCGCGTAAGACGGTCAACAGCAGCTCCGTTCCGTTTCCCGCCAAAACACCAGCCATCCACGTCGTCACTTTCACTTTCATCGTTCACTTGCATCGGTTCAACGCTCCACCCAAAACTGCTGTTGAAAAGAGATACATAACATGGGTCCTCCGTATAGTCCCGTGGCTCACCACTTTCCAGAGCCGGCAGGTGCAACTTCAACACGCACGGTCCCCTTGTCAGCCGCAAACGGCATGCTTTTCCCACCTCAGCCCCAAGTCACTGCAAAGTCAGCACCTCCGGATCGTGACAGAAAAATGAATAAGGCTAGAAGAGCTCCGGCTCCGACTGCCGATGTCGGAACGATGGGGGTAGGGGGAATGGTGG
>JADGKA010000931.1:0-12609 GCA_027604605.1 Borealophlyctis nickersoniae
CACCCACACCTCTCCCCTCACTCATCGTCGCAGCGCTAGATTTCCGGGAATGGAAGGATGAGGAGGGTGACCGTCGGTGCGGGTGTGTCGGCGGAGGCGGTGGAGAAGGGGGGTTGAGTATCGTCGTGGTGATCATCCTGCAGTGAAACTGAAAGCAAATGGAAGGAAACCAGAGGAAAAAAAATTGGAGTTTTAAATCCAGTTGTGGGATGGGTAATTTATGGGGGGCCGATCGAGGGTACTTTATTTAGGGTATCCATTATGTGAATGGTTTGGGAGACTGGCTTGGCCGCTCCGTCTTTCGAGTAAACCTCCCTTGTTCTCAGCCCCGTCTAAACAAGAGAGACCAAAATGGTCGCAAAATAAAAGCACGTCTGCTTTGAGGCGGGCCGTTCAGGATGTGCCTAGCACCGGCGACGCTGGTTAGCGACTCCCTCTCGCACTCTACCGGGGAAAAATTGCAGCGGACGCTGGCCCCGACGCATTGCGAACATCACGTATCCTCGTCCGGTCATACCCAAGGAACGGCGTATTTATGTCCATCACCCAACCAAAGATGTACATTCCATTCATGTTACCTGTCATCATCCGGCAAATGGTCCCACCTAACACGACCTCTCCAAAAACAACTTATCCTCCACCATCTCCTCCCTCTGCATCTCATCTCTAACCCTCTCCACCCCTTCCATAACCCGCAACAAATTCCCACCGACAATCCCTTCCACATCCGTCTCAGAGAACCCGCGTCGAAGAAGTTCAGCCACCAAGTTCGGGTACTACAGCACCACTTTGCGTTAGTCCACCTATGACCCTGGCATTGACTGTGTGAGGACGTTACCTTTGACACATCCTCCAACCCAACCGGCACCGAGTCGATCCCGTCGAAATCGCTTCCAAATCCTACATGTTTGACACCCGCGGTTTTCGCAATATGCTCGAGGTGATCCGCGACGATGGAGAGGGTTCCGTTGGGTGAACAGGCGTCAAAGACGGGGTAGAAGTTGACCATGACGACGCCGTCGGTTTCGTGGATGTTTTGGAGGACGTCGTCGGGCTGGAAAAAATGCAAGCTGTGAATTTCAAAAGTCTGAGTTGAGATTTTTGTGAGAGGATGCAGTACGTACGACGTTGCGAGGGATTTGACAAAGAGAGTAGGCGGAGCTGTGTGAAAAGAGAACGGGAGCTTTGGTGACCCGCAGTACATGGCGCATCGTGTCGTGGGATACGTGGCTATGACAGCACAGTCAGTGTGCATCGGAGAAAAGCTTGAAGACGGCCTTCATACCTCAAGTCGACCATCATGCCAATTCTAGGAAGTCGGAACCCAACCACTTAACTACAATGCAGTTGATACGTGAGGACGATAGCTTTCATACCTGTTCATTTCAAGAATGAACCGCTCGCCAAATGGTGTCAATCCATGATGCTCTGGTGGCGGCGTGCACGAATCGGCCCTGCTCATTCATCACTTTCAATACACCATCGTTCATCCAAAGGGTCCCTTCCAACGATTCCCTGACACCGTACCAAGGTGTGTGACAAACATGCGTCAAAGTCATGTACCGAGCCCCAAGCTCATACAGCATTCGCAAGTTTCCGAGCGAATTATCAACCTGGTGAGCTCCTTCCAGACCAATCAACGAGGCGATACGTCCGTGTTTGTAAATGCGGCGAATGTCTTTTGCGGAAGAGGCAAGTTCGAATGTCTGAGGTACCTTAATGTTAGAACTGATGTAATGTTGCTAGAGGCAAAAATTTTGTGTAGTACCTTTGGGTACGAGCGGACAATATGTTTTATGAGATCAACTTGCTCCTGCATAATGCAACTGTGATGAGATATCAAAAGTCTCTTCCAAAGCACCTCTCTTTAGATGCTTACCAGAGTGAAGCGAACATCGTCTGTGACTTTGGCGAGATTCGACGTGCAAGGGATGAACGCACTCCAAAATACTCCTCCCATTCTGCGTTAAAGCCGGTTGATCGACACATAACTTTCCCAACAAGTTGTTTGTTACCCATACCTTCCCTCCCTCAATCGCGTAATGTCTGCATCAAACATTAGTAAAACAAAACTAAGATACAAAACCTTATTTGACCCGTACCTGTATTGTAAGTCGACGGCAAATTCGTCAAATTTAAATGGTTGATTTGACCTTTTTCGTAAAACTGCGGGGACATACAATGGGCAACACATGTTAGCATCGTCACTACGGCAAAAGCCTAATTCAGCGCTCACGTGCTCTAACCTGTAGCTTAATCGGCAAGTCGTTATGTCTAAACCGGAGCCAGTACAGTAGGTCAGCTCGCTGGTTACAGTAAATTACCCCAAAAGCGAAAAATTGGTTACCCATCAATGACCGGCACGCGCTCCATGATCCTCTGTGCTCTCCCAAGATAATCGGAATCATCCAACTTTGACTCCCAAAGTCCGCTCCCCGCACCCATAACGTGGTTACAAAACAGATACGACCCGGCGAGTAACGTTATAAACGCAGCCGTCAGGTTGGCAGTCATTGAACGACGCCCAGCGTAGTGCGCTGTTGCAGGGTGAGGAAGGTCGCCGCCCTTGTTTGAGGGTACGCCCATCTGGCTCTTTTCCGAGTTCATTGCTGGAAAAGTAATAAGGTCGATGATGCCGAGGTCGTCCTTTGAAATCCGGTTTGTGGTGCTGAGCAGAGAGCACCCTGGTTTGTTTACGTGGGTATCCCAATCAAAGCCCCTCATTTTGCCCAAATGCGGCAGACCCAACTTTTGCCTTCTCCCCCCGCCTTTCATCTTCCCCAACCTTAGATCGCCATTTCGCCTGCAATTCCCACTTACAAGTCCGGCAAAAAAGGTCTTTACTTGCTCGGACGAATCTACTCGTATCCTTCCTGCTGTGAACTTGAGTGGGAGACGGTGCCTGCGGTAAGGATTATATGCTCTCTGTTAGTCAAGCGCGACTTCCTCCACAACCTGCCCGTGGGAATGTGGGAATGTCCAGAACCGAGCATCACACTCGGTAGAGGGTGGATTAAACGCCTTTCTTTTGTTTAATTCATCACGCTACAGCATACAGTGGAATGACAATGCCTCCCAAGCCGAACGGTGGTCCGAAAGGTCCAGGTTCCTTCCCCAACCCCCCTGTCCGCAGCACTGTGATGGTCACATCCACCCCTGGCTCTGTTTCAATTACCGCGCAGCCCCGCGGAAATTCTCATTCGGGGGCGGTCGCACCCGAGCTACACGACCCGAGGTCCCCCGTTTTGACGCCCACCGCCGGCATGGCCTATGTTCAATATCCGGGTTATGGTATCAGCACGATTACCGTTGAGAAATGCCCGGGTGACTTGGCAGACTTGAGGAAAATGTTTGGTGGATTTGCAGGTTTGTGCGAGTGTTGTTGATCGCTACTTTCCATTGCAACATTTGGATACCCATTCAAATTTCAATCTTTTTCGCCAGGCTTGCATCGAATTATCTTCGATAAGCTGGGCACTTGTCGGCTTCGATTTGATTCACCGCAGAATGCAGGACAGGCAATGGAAACTATCAATGCCTATATGGGAATGAATGCGAGATTCTGTGCCTCAAATCATGTGTCCCCACCTCCTGCGGCTGCTCTTCGTGCTTCTTCGCGGGTGCTTTACTTCAAGGTGAGCCAAATTATTAACTCTGATCTGGAGCAGAGAAACTCACTCTTGCTGCGTTTCTCCAGGTTCCTACATGGGTTTCGCTCCAGCAATTGAGCAAGATCCTCGGCGTTTACGATGGTCTGTTGCGAGTGTGGGCTTGCGAAGTGCATCTTCGTCCCCAGGCCATCTTTGTTGACAATGAGTCCGCCCGCCGTATGATGGACGACCTGAACGCAACTACCACTATTCAGGCTATCCCGTTTGATGGTCGGTGCGACTGCGAGGCATGCAACGGACAGCACAATCCCACCAGCCGTCAACACGGACGACTCAACGTCAATGCATCAGAGTTTTATCCCAGCGGCCTTCTCACTGATTCTGGAAGCGGTGCGCTTGTGCGACACCAACCCCAACAAAGCTCGCGGGTGAGGGAAGGCGACACTCTCTGGTCCATGTTAACGGAGTCCCGCGCAACGCACAGCCCTGATTCTCACTCGGAAGAGGCGGAAAACTGGTCCCGCCGCATCATGTCCCTCATGAGCGATATTCTCCGCCGTAAAGTAGATGTGTCTGTCAACCAACCGGAGGGCACCAATGTCATTCACCTTTTGAATTGCCCATTGGATCTTGTGGAACTCTTCTTCGCTGGGTTGGAGGGATACCGCGGCGTGACAGGTGTTGGACACAACGGTGACTTGTATGTGCGGTTTGCAAACGTAGTGTCGGCGTCTCGCGCGCTTCGAACCGTTAAGACGTTGCTGGCATTGGGGAGATTGGGAGGATTAGGAAATGCAGAGAAGGGTGAAATGAAGGTCATGCATGCGGACAACATTGACGCCGCACATCTGGAGACTGACACAAGGAAAGAAGCCGACGGAAGCGAAACTGTCAAGGGTGAAAGTCATGAGAATGTTTCAAAAGCCACGCGCGCGGCTGTTGAGGCAGCGGAGCTCGAAAGCGTAAGTTTGGTTCGGTTTGTTTTGGGTAATGGGGAGCTGGCAGGAATTATGAGTCACCTATGGGCGGCGGACGCAGACTCTCAGCCCAAAGCAATGCAAGAAGCTTCAAAAGAAGCTCGAAGTTCAGCGAGAGCGGGTCAGCCTCCATTTTCAATCATTGAATGGTCACATTTGTTTCGTTGATCTTATTTTGTAACATGCACAGGAACGGAAAATGGCCGCCCTTACCGCCGATTTTGCGAGCAAGCTGCAAGCTAAAAGCAACGAAGCAACCAACTTGCAAGCGAAAGTCGAGGAACTAGAGAAGCAAATTGATGGGAATTCAAACACAAAGCTGGTACGTGGTGGCACTTCATGATAATGAGTCAGTCGGACGATTTCCGTCGATGCAAGCCGGTTTCTCAATCTGTCCCATCAGTCAACAGTGCAAAAAGCATTGGAAGAACTTGCCAACAAGCATGCCACAGATAGGAGCGAATTCGTGAAACAACAGAGGGATTATGCTAAGCTGGTTCGTATTCGTCTCGTCCATATGCGCGGCAGCAGACACTGAAGCAACCCAAATCAAATCAGGTCGAACAACATGAAAAACATGAGCGAGAACTACGGCCGACTATTGCAAACCTGACGCGCGAAAAAGACGATGCCATGAGCTTGCTTGAGCGGAGGGACCAGGAGATCATGGACCTGAAGGATCCGACCAAAAACGGCACGGTGCTGGCGCTGAAGAAGGACATGGTGGGCCTTCGTTCACTCCGTTCCTGGGCATGCCTAAGCTTATTGTTGTTTCACTGAATGGACGAACTGCCTTTATACAACACAGGAAGCGCTCCAAGAAACGTTCCACGCCGAGTTGAACCAAGCGCAACAAGAGCTGGAAGACTTGAAGGCCAGTCTTCCCGCGTCGCAAAAGGAGGCTGACGCTGCCAAGAAGCAACGGGACGACACGATTCGAGAAATGGCGCAGCGGGACGAAGCCATCCAAGTGATCCAAAACGAACTAGAGAAGGCGCTCGTCACGATTCAGCGGTTTGAATCAAGCATGATGGAAC
Source organism: Borealophlyctis nickersoniae (assembly GCA_027604605.1). NCBI lineage: Eukaryota > Fungi > Chytridiomycota > Chytridiomycetes > Rhizophlyctidales > Borealophlyctidaceae > Borealophlyctis > Borealophlyctis nickersoniae. The sequence goes on from JADGKA010000931.1 coordinate 5,626, forward strand.
GTGAGGAAGGCCTTCAAAAGGCAGAGCAAGAAATACTGCGGCTATCCGCGGAAGCGGATGCCGCACAGAAGCAGCGAGACGAGACAATCCGAGAAATAGCGCATCGGAATGAAGCGAACCAGGTGATTCAAGACGAGCTGAACAAGGCGTTAGTCACGATCCAGCTGCGCGATGAGAGTCTCCAAAGCGCGGAGCGAGAAACACTGCGCTTGATTGATGAGCTTGCTGCCGCTAAAGAAGGGATTGCAGCAATTAACAGAAACATGGAGGCTGTCGTAGCTCAGGCTGGAGCGGAAGCAGCTGAAGCAATGAAAGTATCGGATGACCTGAAAGCAGTGGAAATGCAAGAAGCCCTTGCGGATATGCGGGCCGAAGTCGCTCGTGCGCAAGAGACAGCGGGCTTGGTGGTTGTTGCCAGTGAGGCGAAAGCTCTAGAGGATAAACAAGCCATCGAAACCAACGCCAACCTCTTGAGAGAGAGTATCGAAAATGAGGTGATGGGAGCGCTGATTGGCCCGCTCGTCAGCACATTGATCGATACTTGCTTCGTTTTGGCGAAGACAGCACCTCCCATAGATGAGAACGAAGCAGGAGACAGGGAAGGAGGGAGGGTTGGTCGAGTGATTGGGTTGACTGTTCCTGCCGCGCTTGGGTGTCGGGATTCGATTGTGGGTGACGGAGATGAGGAAGGGAGCGAAGCGTTCAGGTTGGAACGGGTTCTCGTTTGGTGAGGGAATTAAGCGAAGGGGTGATGGATGGCTTTTACTTTTTGCGGATGCATTATTACCTAAGTATTTTGCTAGACGACAGTTGTAAGGAAAGCATCAACCATCAAGAAAATTGCTGATCAAATGAAAGGACGCAGTGTTGTTGATGTGGATACCTGGGCTATTTATTTGGATACCTGCTTAGGACGTCATATCAATTTTTTTTTTCCTGCGGCGATGTCTGGGGGGATCACCCAATTTGTACCACGGTATCAGATCCAAGGATCTGGAGTATCCAAAACCGAACTTTTGATATCATTCGAATCCAATTCAATCCCCAACCGAAAAGGAAGAAAAGACGAAAGACGCAAGTGGCCAGAAGAAGGGAACGACAGACAACACACGCACGCTACGTAAGTACTGAAATACTCCCCTCGTCTTCTTGTTCTGGTCTTCTACCCCATACCTCCATTGGACAAGAAGACCCTCATCGCATTGCTATTATCTCAACGTTGGTTTCAAGGGGCCCGAACGAGTGAATTTGGTCAACCGCGTCGCGCCGCCAGCCCGCCAAAATTCGCATCCCACAGACCTCAAGAAGAACGACCTTTCTATCGCCGAAACCCTCTGAGAAGGATCCCGTCTACTCCTACATATAAAGAGCAAGACATCCCCCTGGTCTGCGCTCCCGCTACCTGCCGACACACCCCTCTTTCTCAACTTTGCCCTCTCCCACTCTCCCGTCATGGCAGACAAAGTTGCCGTCTGCGGCATCCTCTTTTGGCTAAAAGTCGTATTTGCCATATCAGTGGCCTTCCTCGGCCTAGGCTACCAGATGGTGCTCATTCACCAACGCCGGGAGTACGCCTTGGCTCACCCCAACAAATGGGTCCCCCCACCACCGCCGGGTTACGTTGACATTCCCGAATTTACGGCAGACAATGCCACTAATTGCTGGTACAACGCCACCTTTGATCCGGAGCTGGGGAGAAATTTGGCGAGGTTGGAGCCGCCTGGGTCGAAGAGTTTTTGGTTTGGGTTTGACTTGCAGTGGCAGGTGGATTCGCCGGCGAAAGTTGTTGAGAGGTTGGGTGGGGTTGAGCCCGCTCTTTACAAGTGAGTACTTTTTCGAGGAGGTGTCTGTGCTGTTGGGTTTGACAGTCGTGACGGTCGGCTGCATGACAAGGGATCAGCACATTTTTCTGACTTTTTATGAATGTTCCCCAGCACATTCATCAACATGAACGCCGACTCGTTTGAGAAAGACACCATCGACTGGATGGCTCAACAAACGTCACAAAAGCACGGAATGCTGGAAATTACCCTCATTCCATCCGTTAACATCGAAGACATTCCCGATTCTACATTGTGGGCGTTTGCGGTCGAAATGAAGCGCGTCAATTCCTATTACGGTGTGCCTGTCTGGTTGCGGTTCATGCACGAGATGAATGGTAGGAAGGGACTGGCATTTATAATTTTTTTGGATCCTTGATTTGAGGATTGTGTAAATTAAATTCATTTTCTCGTTACTTCTGCAGGTAACTGGATCACAACCTATGGACAAAAGCCTGAGAAATTCAAGAGGGGCTTCAGGACCATGGCGTACTACATTCACACTCTCACAAATTTGACTGGTGAGTGAACCATAGACGGAATGATGTTAAAGATCACACGCGTCGAAGCTGACACTCTCCACTTTTCAGCTATGGTGTGGAGTCCCAACATTGGTACTGGTTACCCTTACGTTGGTGGTGCCGTACCGTTGCTGGAAGACATGCCGTCACTCGACACGGACGGCAACGGGGTGCTCGACAACGGTGACGATCCTTACCTGCCTTACTACCCTGGTGAGTTTGCGCAGTCTTGCAGCTTTGTGGGGTCCGCTTTTTGGATATTCATCTGTATCGCGCGCTCGCTAACGTCTTTTTGGTATGCTTTGGCAGGGGATGAATACGTCGACTGGGTTGGAATTTCTTTGTACAACTTGGCGTACAGTGACTCGGGACCAAACAAACATCAAACTTTGCCCGTCACCCCGGACTTCATTCCCAACCAACTTCACGGTCAAGATTTGACTCAGTGGGTGTTGCTTTTGCTTCTGCAGTTTGGATGTTGATTAGCAGGACTTGTCGCGCGCTGGATCATCCGCTCACTATCCATTATCACTTTTCCCAATCCAGCAACTTTTACGACCGCTTCTCTGTCCAACTCAACAAACCTTTCATGATGTCTGAGACAGCTTCCTTCTACGCCGTCTACGACTCAACCAGTCCGAACGTAACCGCCGGCGCCGTCTCCCAAAATCCCGCCACAGCCGTCGCCGACGAGATTGCCATCAAACAATCCTGGTGGCGCTCCATTCTCTTCAACGCCATTGGTGAGAAACACAACACCACGTTCAACCCGCAAGAATTCCGTAACTGGAAATTAGCCGTTTGGTTCGAAGAGCGGAAGGTTGAGCAGAGTTATTGGAGTTTGCAGGAGTACACGGACAGAGACTATCATATCACGTTCAAGCCTGATACGGTCACGAAAGCGTTTTTGGAGGATGTGAGTCAGGATACGCTGAATTTCCCGGTGACCTGGGCCAAGTCCTACAAATGGACTTGCGATGGGAAGATGATTCCGCAGAAGAAATAGGGTGGGGATTTAGTGTGGGATGGTGGGATATTCTGTGGCGATCCAAACAATGAGGAGGTATAAGGCCATCTGAATCCCATGGAGGTTTTTGTATATGAAAAGGCTATTCCTTAGCGTAGGGTGGGCATGGGCGGTTAGGGTAGTGAGGAAAGGGGAGAAGGGGATGGGAAATCTATATAGGACTATTTTCTTTTTCTTCTCCATGTTTTCAACATTGTAGGCACAATACATAGAAAATGCATTCGAATTTCCAATTGGGTCGTACTTGCGGAAGACAAATCCTCTGCCCTGTCTGCAACTTCTTCGCTCACTCCCAAACTGCCACCACCACCATCATCGTTAAAAGTTCCTCAACAAAGTGCTAAAACCATTAAGCGTTGCCCGTCAAGTCTTCCCAGAACCATAGGTATCCGCGAGTATCGGCAGAATAGCGCGGTCAGCAGGGGTCGAACAAATTCCTCAAAGGCATCGACCATGCGGAACGGAAGCGCTGCCTTGTCGGGAAATGTCGGAACATATGAGAAAGTGGCGCGTGTGATGATATAATTTGGTCACATGACGCCTGGGTTCAATCAGCGCCCTATCAAGGACCGGCAAACGGGAGCAGCGGGCCCTCGTGTCGGTCGTGTGTTGCTGAGTCCCGCGAATGAGCCGAGCTTGTGAAGCACCCATATGAAAGAGAGTTGTGCTCCCCTTCCCCCAGAAAATAAAAACACCCTCAAACGAAAGGCGTCCCCCCACATTCCCACAAACCGACATTCCCACGGGCCCCAAATTCCCACCCCAACCCGCCATCCCTTCCGCTCATCCTTTGGTAAGTCCCCTTCGAGCTGGCCTCACAAGAATAGTCGAGGTATGTCCATCATTGTATTATGTTCCGGGGATGTGCGGTCGAGTTGGGGTATGGACATCTGCGAGGGACCGAAAAATTCAAGAGAAGGGAAGAAAAATGCACGAACGCGCGAAAAAGGGCCTAGATCAATTGATAAACGACTGTGTGCAAGGGATGGGGAGGGTATTCGCAGACGACGCGCCCTATAGGGCACAAATTCTCGTGAAATCCGGCCAATTAACACGTCCTCGCAACGTTTTCCCAACATCCAGCCAATCATCCACCTACACACTCTCTCCTCTAACCACATATCCAACTTTTGAAAAAAATGTCGAAAAACGCGGCATCCAACGGAAAGAAGAAGAACACGGCGATCCACCTCTTCGCTGGTGGTGTAGCTGGGTTCTCTGAGGCTATGACGTGCCACCCCCTCGACACCATCAAGGTCAGGTTGCAATTGAGAGGCGAACGCGTGGTGAAGCCCCCTGCATCCGTCGCTGGGCAGGCGCTTAACGCTGCGGCTGCAGAGATTGCAAAGGTGAGCGGTTGGAGAGAGATCGATATATGCGCGTTTGGGAGAGAAAAGGGAGCGAACTGCTAATGCTGTCTATTGGTCACAGCCAAAACGTCAAAACTTCATCAGCGTCGGAGTGCAGATTGTGCAAAAGGAGGGTTTCCTTTCTTTGTACAAGGGGCTGGGGGCTGTGGTATCGGGTATCGTTCCTAAGATGGCGATCCGGTTCTCGTCGTTCGAGTACTTCAAGGAAAAGCTTGCCGGTAAAGATGGTCAATCAGGGGCGATGGGTAACTTCATTGGTAAGTTTGGCGCCGCTTTTGCCGATTTTGCGAGCCAAGTCGCTTTCTGGTCTAGATCATAGCATATTAACCTTTTGTTGGGCGTTCTCTTCTACTTTTCTATTTATAGCCGGTCTCGCTGCTGGTACAACCGAGGCCGTCCTGGTGGTGACTCCCATGGATGTGATCAAGATTCGCTTGCAAGCACAGCGCCACTCTATGTCGGATCCTTTGGACGTGCCAAAGTACCGCAACGCCGCACACTGCGCGTACGTTATGATTAGAGAGGAGGGTATGGGGTCTTTGTACAAGGGTGTAGCTTTGACTGCTCTGAGACAAGGTATGCCGATGCTCACAAGTCATCAAGCGCCTTTCAATTTACGATTCGTTTGGCCTTCATCTTCTGACCTTCTCCATAAAATCAATTAGCAACAAACCAAGCCGCCAACTTCACCGTCTACCAGTTCCTGAAAAAGAAGATGCATGAAGTCCAGCCGAACGCTGGCGACACCCTGCCCGCTTACCAGCACATGGTCATGGGTTTCATCTCTGGTGCTTGCGGTCCCCTCTTCAATGCTCCAATCGATACCATCAAGACCCGTATCCAGAAGAACCCCTCAACGGAGAAGGGATACGTCCGTTTCATGAAGATCACAAAGGGCATCATCACCAACGAAGGTTGGGCCGCTTTCTACAAGGGTTTGACTCCTCGTGTGCTCCGTGTCGCTCCCGGACAGGCCATCACCTTCATGGTATGTAGTTTCATTGCCAAGGAATGGACCTTTTCTGGACCTTCGATATTGACCGCTTCCCCATACTTCAACCAGGTCTATGAACGTGTGTACAAATGGATGGTGGCCCTCAAAGAAGGCAGAGCCATCGATTTGGCAGCCGCCGACGCATAAACATCTTCTCGCACATCCTCCCTTCCCTTCTCCCACACCGCCACTTCCTTTCACGCCGCATAACGCATCATCATTCAACTCGGAAAAAAACCAACCCAAAAAATCATCATCAAGTTACTTTTTATTGTAGGGACGCTGGGGTTACAGTGGGAACAACAAGCAAAAGGCGGGGCAAGCGTTTTTTGCTTGGGGACCGACGGAGCTTGTGGGGTTTAATAATGAAGGGAGCTGAGACGCACTTTCGGGTGGGCCGCATGTTTTGTCTAGTTACTTTTTTCCTTCTTTTCTTTTGAGGGGTCAGCGGAATGTAAAATCAACACAGGCAGGCCTTGTTAAAAGACTTGAAAAACAGTGATCCTGTTGCTGATTAGGTTGCTGAATTGATGGTGGCTTTTGGTGCGCAAGCATCGCGTCACAAGCAACAACGCTGGAGCAGCAGCAACCCCACACTCCACATTCACCCCCAAATGCATCTTGCAATTCCCATCCTCACCCTCGCAGTCATGACTATCTCAACCACACCGACCGCTGCCGCCGCAGCACCAGCAGCCCCGTCTACCTCTACCTCCACCTCTGCCCACGACACAAACCCGGTCCTCGCCCCCCTCTCCGGTTCCCCCTCCGACTCGTACCCAACTCGCATCAACAAAACGCTCGCCGATATACGCGAGCAAAAAGTCAAAGAAGGGGACACGAAAGCCGTGCAGGAGCTGGACGCTATGGCGCAATTGGATAGAGATAAGGAGGAGATTTTTAAGGGGGTTGATTTTAGTGTTCATGAACAGCCGCGGGCGTGAGACCGGGAGGCTATGCGCGGAGTATTTTTTGTTCCTTCGCTGATCTTCCAAGAGATGGTGTGCCCTCATATATTTGGTACTATGTAGTAGTCTTCTCTTTGTAAATGAAATTGAAAGTACATGCCGAAATTCAAAGTATATCCCAAAGCAAAACCAAAGTATATCCCAAAGCAAAACCCTTCCCACCTCATGAAAGAGGTTCACGGGTAATAAAGTTATTCATACGTCAAATCCTCAGAACCTCAAGCAACCGCAGAAACGACCACCACCCCCACGGCCACAACCCACCTCCACAAGGACCCCACCTT
>JADGKA010000932.1:0-12607 GCA_027604605.1 Borealophlyctis nickersoniae
GCCCCGGCGTTACATCAATCACCTCTCCCCACCCCCGTCACCCGCCAACAACCTATCCACACTCTGTGCCAACTCCATCTCAGACCCCATCCGTCCCATAAACCACGGCCACCACACTTTGGGCTTCTCGTCTTCGCCTCCCCACGCACCTTCCCCTTCCCACGCCGCTTCCCCGCCCGGGTCAGATAGGGACCCTCGTCGGGAGGAGGTGGGGATGGACGCGTCGCTGGTGCTCGAGAGGGAGCCACGGCGGGAGTCGGTGGGTGGGAGTGCGGGTGGAGTGTTGTCGGTGGGTGTGAGGAGTGCAGTTGGTGTGTTGTCGGTGAAGAGTGCGGCGGTGGGTGGTGGTATGGCGTCTGGTGTTGTCGCGCAAGTGCTGTGGTGTGCGGGTGTATGTTCAGAGTCAACCCATTGCGTCGGTGTTGTTGGGACCTCCATCATTGGCGTGCACTAAAAACCTTTGGTAGGATGTAATGGGTGAAACTAACGAAGGACTCCTGTCGCTATATTCCCATCAACCTCGTTTTCGCGCGTTTCTTTTATACGCCACTGGAAGGGCAAACCACCCACACCAGACCCACTTCGACGCCCCCGGTTTTTTGAGTCCGGCCGGCGGGGGACACGTCCGACCTCCCGCCCATTTAACGCGGTGCCATTGTTTATTCCTTACATAGCATACACAACAAATGGCAATCTGTGGATCGTGCGTGGTTGGAAGATTGGTCAGAATCCAAGGTAGACCGGGAACATGACTGATAGATTAGGTCAGACTACCGCGTCGTTTTGGATGGGACGAGTCTAGGGTTCGGCTGGTTCGGAGCTCATCTCCTCGCAGATTCGTTTTCTTACGTGACAAATGAGTTGTTGTAAAGGGTTGGTGGTGGTGGATTAACAAAATACCGAGCAATACTACCTACTTATTTATATACAGGTTTTATTGAAAGGTTTCTCTCCCCACTAGACAGATACCGCCTCGGTGTAAGGTGGAAACGCCGGCGGGTCCCGGATACCTTCGTCTTTGGATACCCTTCAATTCATTACCGTCAGGCACCAGAGGCACCGTCGGTACCTTTTCGATCTACCGGTAGGTTGGGTGGAAGGCAATCCAGCCGCATCCACACAGCACTGCAGGTGCGGAGGAATTACGCTTCTGGGGCACGTCATTTGTGCCTCTTGAGCATTGTAACGTCCGTTTCGTCCACCCGAACGAACTGGATTCGCACAGCCGGAGACTCTGCGTTGTGGTAAACGCTCGGTCCCTGTCCAACTGCCTCTCAGCCAGCAATTTTTTAGCCCCGGCGTAACAGCGCTGATGCTAGGCTTGAAAAATCTAACGCCATTCACTGCACCGATTCCCCAGCACATTCCTTTCACTCCGTTGCTTAAAAGAACGCCGTTAGACCACACGAAAACATACATATTGGCAGTAATTCGTGCGGACGGGGACGCCTTATAGAGCTTTCTACAGCCACTCAAGTCGGACAGGTCTCTACTTTTTTCCCTCTCCTGGCGCATTGCGTTGGGTATCCGACCTCATTTCAAGGTGCGCGCACCGGAATCCGTCATTCATTTACTCCTCACGCATCTGCATAGCGCCATTGTAAAGCCTAAGAAACTACGCCTAGAACAACCAAAGAGCGTCGGGCTTCTACGTCCTCACGCCCTCGTAGACGGAATAGCACACCACGCTTTTTTTTGTCGTTCCCTCCTGCTCGTCCACACGCATGTGGATAGTGCGCTTGGAAAACAAACTACGCATATAGCAATCTGATACCACCTTTGGAGTACATGACACCACACGTTCGGCAGTAATTTGTTCGGAGTGAGACGCCTTAGAGATTTCTACATCCACTCAATAGTCTCAATTCGTGCTTGCACTCGATTCTTTTTTCCTTCTCTGTCGCAGGCGGCAACATTCAATTTGGCCCACCCGAATCCGCCCTATTCGTTCACTAACACGCATGTGGATAGCACCATTGGACTAACATTGAATTAGGCTCAGAGCGTGAGGCTTCTACGTCCTCTCGGCCTCATATACAGAATATGACAACTCTTTTTTTGTTGTCGTTCCCCCCTACTAGTCCATCCCCACGCATGTGGATAGCACCCCTTGCGTAACGCATAACAAAACTACGCCTGAAACAACCAATGAGCGTCGGGCTTCTACGTTCTCGACTCTCGTTTAGTCGTTTAGAAACCCCCATTCTCCTTTTTTTCTGTCGCTTTTATCGCCAAATGAGAATGGGATACCGGGTTCACATCCTACTTGACGACCAATTTTCAAGCAACGTCAAACTATGCTTCATATGGGGTGGTCAGAATAACAGACCTCTGAGATTCCACAGTTAGACCAATCGCTAATGTTACCCCTTTTTTTACTGTCCTGCCAGCTGCCCGGGAGGTTCAGGTATCCAAATCACGACGGGACCCCGCAGACAACAATTCCCTGCTATCCGTCGAGACAAGACACTCAAAACCAACCCATTCGTACACGGCGATTGGTCAGCGGGACGCATCATCTCGCTCCTTTGTACACCCGTGTTCTTAGCTGTTTTTGTTCTGTGAATCCCTAAGACGGCATACACGTACCGACACATGCCTGAGGTTTTTTGTAGTCACGCCGGTGCGCCTGAAATACCGCCTTTGCGACTACATGCTAGGCATACGTTCAGCAATATCTTGTTGGGAGCGATGTGTTCCTCTGGACTATCTACCCCGCCGATGTATACTTTTTTTTTCCCTTTCTTGTGTTGGGTACCCAGCAACATTTCATTGCGTGCGCACACCGGAATCCGTCGTGGATAGCGCCCTTGAATAACAGATTGGGCCGAATAGATTCCGATGAGCGTCGGAACTTGTCCGTTCTCGGCCCCCTTCCTGGAAGTAATTGCCATTCACCTTTTTTTGTCGTTCCCTCCTACTCGTCCATCCCCATACATTTGGATAGTGCCCGCTTGAGTAACGCACAACAGACTGCGCCTAACAGAACCCCATGAGCGTCGGGTTTCTACGTTCTCGACCCTCGTTTCCATGGTAGTGATCGGTGACTGCTTCTTTTTTGTATCCCTTGCAGCCCCCAACGGATCTCCGGTAGATAGCACTCAACTCCCTCCAACAGAGGTCCGTTAACCTGATCATCCACTATCAAGCGTAGTTTGACGTTACGCGAAAACTGAAATCAAGTGCGGGGTGTGCACGGAAAAAGGACAGTAAGTTGAATGGTACACCTGTGCGCTATGATGGCAATACAAAGGACAAAAAAGAATAACAACCCGAGTTTTGCAACATGGGTGAGGGAACGTAGAAGCTCGACGCTCGTCAGCTGTTTTAGGCATAGTTTGATTATGCTTGCTACAAGGGCGCTATCCCATTGCATGAGGAGTGAACAGATAGGGATTCCGGTGTGCGCAATTGAACGCTGCAAGATACCCACCACAATGACACCCGGACAAAAAAGAGGATGAACTTCCAACTCAAGTTCCTCGGTAAAGAAAGTCCAGAGGTGCATCCCTCCGAACGAACCACTGCCAAACGGATGTATCATGTGCTCCACAGGCGGTATTTCAGAGACAAAAGCCGCCGGGAACAATTGCCTCGCCCGGTTGGGTTGGTGTCAATGTTTCCTGAGGCCATGTGAACACACAGCAGTGCAGGCAATTAGCAAGTTCTACCGCCAACTTAACGACCCCTTCATTTGCATTGTCTTTGCGGACCAACGTGTCCTGGATACCCAAAGCTCCGTGCTCGCAGGACCGCAAAAAAAAGTACAATTTTGACGACGAAAGGCAGAGATGGAATCTGGGAGGTTAATAAACCGGACAGTCCACTATGAAGCTAGTATCATGTTGTCTGAAGTGGGTACCAAGTGGGGATGTGCGGTGAAGACCTCGCCCATCCACTGAACCCCGTGCCCAGCAGAGGCTGCTTGGGGGTTCGCAATAGTTTACTTCAACATCAGGTTGTTGGGGGCATGATTTGGTTCCGGCCATTCCAAAAAGTGGGTTCCAAACCATCCCTCTTAATTGTGCGCCCCCTTTTGTGTGTGCCCGTTCGGCTTGTTTTCCCTGCGTCGCCCGGGCCGAGGAAGGTCCCTTGACAATACACTGGAACATCGGGTACACTCCATGGAAGCGGGTCCAAAATAGGCACTTTTCCATCTCCGCAATGATACTGGGGAAATACCTTTGTTTTCCGTTGACGGAGGCTGAAAAGTTCATGATCGTTGACAAGGACGGTATGCAGGAGCAAAGAGCAGGAAAAAAGGGGTCGATCAGTCAAAGACAAATTTGAAGCCTTGGTGTCGTGAATCGAAGGCTGTTTTTGTATGTTCCTGTTCGGCTTATCTCCCTTCCTGAAACCGCCAGAAGAGGGTTGTTTGCTCTCATTGAGGATGACAATATGAAACACTTTCCACCCAACCTGCGAAGTGTGTCATTCAGGCACTTTTCCAGTTTGGTGCCGAACGTGCTGAACGTGGTCCATGTTCTTTTTGCGTTTGACGGAGGCTGGAAAGTTAATATGTTCACGATGAATAGCGAGGACGGTCTCCGAAGAGCAAAGAGCGGGAAAAAAAGGGTAGCTTTGGAACAACAAGAATTAGAAGCCCTGGTGTGGGGAACTCAAGGGCTGGTTTGGTTCGGGGATGAGTGACAGAGCCCCCGCTCATCCACCGTATTCTCCGTTTCGGCTGAGGCTGCGGAGAAGACAGCAATAACCCTTGACTTACTTTGGAGTTAAAAGAAACCGTCCGCGGCGGCTGCGTCAGTCACACTGTCAGCATCGCATCACACCCGTTTTGACTCTGTTCGTTCTATTTTTATTTTTCTGTCCGGCTTTGGTGCCTTAAACCAAAGACATTGCTTATCCACTGTACTCCTGGTTCCCCGCAGAGGCAGCACCCCGAATCGCAATAGCGGTTTACATACTTGAGGGTAAAGAGGGAACCGTCCCCGGTGGCTGCGTCAGTCAAACTGGCGGCAGCACCGTATCCACAGAAGTTCTTTGTTTTTTCCTTGTTTTCCCTGTCCGGACTTGGTGCCTTAACCTACATCACCGATCGACTAGAACCCGGTAAGTGGTGATTCCAGTTCGCAGAAAATGCGAGTGCAAGGCGTGGCGGTTTCCCAAAGTACAGCTTTAATTCCCAAAACACCTTACCGGACCTTTTTTTCTCGCGGTGGGGCATGTTTCGCACTTTAAACTCCGTTCTCATGATTCACAGAACAAAAAGGTTAACACATATGGAGTAATACAAGGCGTAAGACGAATGCGTTCAGCCGCCCAATTGCTATGGTACTGTTGGTGGTTTTGGACAGGAGCCCAGGGAGTCGTCGATTTTGCTGCGCAAAGGTGTTTGGATACCCACACCTTCCGTGTTCGCAAAAAAAAAAAACATTACGAAGGAATGTTATATGTCTGGAAGTACATTATCCGGGACTTCCAGAAGAAGCGTAGTTGGAGGTTGCTTGAGACGTGAGTGTCAAATGGGGCGTGAAGAGAGAGCTAGTAGCGACTAGTAGATACCGGTGTGGGTACTTCGACTACACTTTAATGATTCACACGACAAAAAAATCAAAGGACTCAAAGGAGCGAGACGATGCGTTGGACGCACGAGTCACTCTGATCAATGTCTTGTCCAGTTGGATTGAAATCAATGTTCCCCAAAGTTGTCTGGCTGGACAGCAGTGGAATTGTGGTGGTTGGCAGGCAGCCAAAAAAGCATAATTAGAAAACAGATGAGGAGCAGGCGGAAGGAAGTCCAGAAGTACACTATCCCGTTCCAGTACGAAGCAGGTTTCATCGCTTGAAAACTGGGTCCTCAAATGGGGCGTGAAGTACCAACGCACAAAGCCGCCCTGAACACTCGCCTTGTCTCCTCTCGACCGATAGCAGACTATTATTGACTTTGTCGGGCCAACGTGAACCCTGTGCGAGCTTCGAGCACAACAAAAAAAGGATAACTTTCAACGTTTACGAGAATGTGGAATTTTAGAGGTCATCCTGACGATCCCACACAGAAGCTTTGAGAATACGTGAAAACTGGGTCCTCAAAATGGGGATGTCTGGTGACTCCGGGCATGTGTCGGTAGTCTGGTTTGGCGATTTACAGCACAAAAAAGCGCTGACTCATATTGTACCCACAGGAGCGAGACGATGCGTCCTTCGCACGATCCGCTCTGAGCAACTGCTGTGTACGGTTGGGTTGCATTTCAGTGTTTCATGAGACCGCTCTGAACAGAGCAGGGATCGTTGCTATTCTGGATACCTGGACCTATGTCCCTGCTCGCAGGACAGCAAAAAAGAGAAACTTAGCAATAAGCAAACCGACGGTAGATGTCTAACTACATCATCCCGTACATTTCCATTATAAAGCATAGTTTACCGTTGCCCGACAACTGGGTCGTCAAATGGGGGTGTACACGAAACTAGGACAATGTTCTCATGATTCACAGAACAAAAGAAGCACTTAACACCGTCAGACAGGGGAGGAAGACGATGCGTCCCGGCGCGTGAGCCCGCTGGACAAGCATTGTGGTATGATTGGTTGGTTTCATTGTCTTCTCTGGACGGGTAGCAAGCGACAGTTGTCTTCGCCAGGGCGACGTGTTCTGGATACTCGAACCTCCGTGCTCGCAAAAAAAGGATTACCTTGCATAAGCCCAATGGGACGGTAGATGTTCACAACAACATCATCCGGACATTTCCAGTATGAAGCGTAGTTTCACGGGCACTTTAAGTGGGGCGTAAAGAAAGAGTCCGTAGTGACTACCGGCTACCCCGTTCTCTGTGGCGGGATAAAATCGACAAAAAAAACAACCTGGCAAGTTTTAGTATATGAGGGTGAGACTATGGAAACCCATCGCTCATCGGCTTCTTTTAGGCATAGCTTGTTATGCTATGCAAGGGTGCTCAGTGTTTCTTGAGGTGCGTCTGAATGGAGGGTTGATGTGCTGTGGATACCCAAATTTCCGTGCTCGGAGGACAGCAAAAAAAGAGATTATCACCATGGTATGGAATCAGCCTTCGGTCACCACACCAAGGCTTCTAATTCAGCGCCCCCCTGCGACCTCCGCCCTTTTTTTCGCGCTCTTTGCTCTTTGGATACCGTCCTTTCCAACAATCCATGAACAAATGAATCCCTTTTCCCTGACTAACGCGGAAAAATGGTGCTGCAGCGTTGACAATCGGCCCGATTGATAACAATGTGGAATGGACGCCCTTCCACATCGCCTACACAGTTTCCAGTGCAAACCAAATTGATCATGGTCTGTCGTATCGTCATCTTCAATGGGAGCGACCAAACCTTCCTCTGGCAGGGTCGACCCAGGGAAACAGGACGATGGGGCACGCACAAAAAAGGGTAGCGGAGCTACTTTACTGCATATGGTTTAGAATGACCAGAACCAAACCGTGTATCTGTTCTCGTATCGTGGTCCACAACGGAATCAAACAAACCGTCCTCTGGCGGTTGCGCCGCAGGGAAATAAGCCGACCGGCACATATAAAAAAACGGGTGGCGCGAGCAAGCGCGGATGGTTTGGACATCCCTGTTTTTGGAATGGCCGGACCAAACGTGTACGGTATAGTACAGTATATATCTGCCTTTGCCTTCAGAGGCGGTAAAAGCACCCCAACTCACGCAAAAAAAGAACACCCGAGCGCGGTATTTGAAACTTGAAACACGCCACGGTCGGGTACTTGTCAAGAACTGCGCGCGTGTGATATTTGTACCAGTCGAAGTCAACGGATCGCATAAGAAAGGCTGTCACGGGCACCAAAAGGACCGGCCTTGGACCACACAACAACCCACGGCCGGACGGGTTGGGCTTTCGGATTCCTGTCATGTTTTTGCACACTATTTGCCCCCGAACAGGCATCCAAAAAAAGGGTAATCGCTTCTCCCTAGTCCGACCGGCCGGTGACTGTGACCGTGACAACGGGTGGGCGTGAATGGCGATGGCCAACGCAAACGTTCCTCCGCTTTGCATTTTTTGCGGTTCTCACACCAGGCAGGGAGGGAAACAAGAGGAAGGGACGCACACAAAAAAAAGGTTTTACCCGCGTGAAGAAGTATGTGGTATGGTTTGGAACGACCAAAACCGAACCGTGTTTACTCATATCCGCTTTCCCTTCATTTTCTGCTTCTCTCCTTGGAGCATGGGTACATTATCCGCATGGGTCCGTCCCATTCACCAATGGAACAAACTCCGACGCCTGCGAAAAAAGAACGCCATTGTGCGCGACAACAAGTGCGGTGTTTGAACTTTAAAATACCCCACGCCACGGCTGTGTACTCGTAAAGAACTGCGCTCGCATGACTTACCTCTGGCAGCTTGTACGAAGGAAACAAGAGGAATGGGGCACAGGGAAAAAAAAGGGGCAGAGATGTCGGTTCGGATGGTTTGGTACCCATGTTTTCGGAATGACCGAACCTTGTACTGTACCGTACTGACCCCCAATTGTCACATAGGACTTACCCGCATTTGTTTCTTTTTGTCAGGTATCCCCATAGTTCCCTTCACGTCACAAAGGGAAAAAAACGACCACCACCGCCAAAAAATAAGAACATTACAAGGACCAATGAATGCGGTGCTAGAAACTTGGATGCGGTGCTGGAAACTTGAAACACACCATGTTGAAGTAGTTCAAGCGTAGGTTATGGAGGAATCACTACATTGATCACTAGGGAAGAACCACCATGTTCTACCCCTTATATACTACATGATGTTACACGGAAGAAAACTACTCGACCAATCATACGCATGCATTATGGTATTTTCTTCTTTCCCGGTCTCTCTGATTCTGTACGAGGACGGGTATCCACATGGTCATCAAACGGGAATCCCGCCTCCCGCAAAAAAACAATCAATAATGGAGCACGAACGACGAGGTCTTGAACTAACCACGTCGTTCCTGGAATGGTGCAATTAATCGACGGCACTATGTTTTACTCTTTTGGGGTCGACACTAAATCATTTGAGTTCGACCACGAAGTGACAGAGTACGTCTCTCACGCCGGGTCGATTCCCATAAACTTATGACTGATTTTCCAGAAATGCGGACAAACTTCCACATCGCCTACACAATTTCCCAGCGCAAAACTACTGTAGTTGATTACAGTTTCTTTGTATCGTTATTGTCAACGGGACACGACCAAACTTCCGGCCGCAGGGAAACAAGAGGAATGGGCACACACAAAAAAGGTAGAACAAGCAAACACCGCATGTGCAGATGGTTTGGAACGCATCTTGGAGTGACCGGAACCGAAGGTTGTACAGTACATTGTTACTATTCGCTTCCTTTGAGTCTGCATGGGTATACGCATGGTCCCCTTAACAAAGGGAACAAACACCCAAAAAAAAAACTAATAAGGACTGAACCACCGGCAACAAATGTGGTGCTTGGAACCTGAAATGCCCCACATCACAGTATTTGTCAAGAACTGCGCGCGCACACGCACACGCACATGATAAGGGCTTGGAGTCGACAAAGTGAGAGAAGCGGGTCTACTCAAAATGAAACAGTCGTCACGGGCACCAAACGAACTTGCCTTGGAACACCTATGCACTCTATGCGGTTATCTTTTTGACTGACTTTTCATTTTTTGCTACACCTATGCTGTTTTGCCAATCCGGAACGGAAAAAAAGCTATCGTACCCGGACGAATGCTTTGGAACCGTGGAAATGACCGGTACAACAAACCCGTGTACTTGTACAGTCCATCTTTGCTATCTGCGTTTACTCTTTTACTTTCTCCGGTACCCAGCGGTCAGTGCCTGTGGAGATGTGCGTCGCATGAAAGCAAAAAGACGGAAAGTCTACTTCAAATGAAAGGCCCGTCACTACCAGGAGGACCCAGCCATTGACTACCACCACACAACAACAACAACCACGCACCTGCGGGTAGCGCTTGAATGACTTTTAATTCTTGCACCACGTGTATGTGGTGTTCCCCATCCTGGGACTGGCCCCCTCACCCAAAAAAAGGAGAAGGAGGAGAACCGTTGACGCGTCTTGCGGGGTACTGAAACCCGCCGTGACCTTATAAACAACTGCGCACGCATGGTATCCGCGCCCTGAAATCGAGAACTGAAAGAAGGGTTACAGTCTTTGATATCGTCATCCTCAACGGAAACAAACAGACCTCCCTCTGGCGAGTCTCAACACATGGAACCCAATCCGAACGGACACAAAAAAGGTATTCCGTCTGTTTTCGACTCCATATGGTTTGGAAACAATGCGTTTGAAACAAAACCATGTACTGTTTCTTTTTTATGAGTATCCACATGGTTCCCTTTCCTTTACAAAGGGGAATAACAACCAAGGCGGCCCAAAAAAAAGAACGTTTTGGAGGAGAAAGGCGACGAATCCGGTGCTTAAAACACCCCACGTCGTGTGTTTAGATGAACTGCGCGCGTATGATATGCGCGCCAGTTGAAGTCGAGAAGCGGAAGATTGGGTTTACTCGAATGAAAGGACCGTACAAGATAACAGCCGTGTGGGTCGCTCGAAGGAAATGCCCGTCATGGGCGCCAAACGGACCGGAGTTGGACCACAGAATGACCAACCCGTGCTGATCCGGCAGGTTTTGGACTTCCTTTTTTTCCAACACATATCCTATTTGCCATCCGCAGACGGGCACGCAAAAAACAAAAATCAATAATAGCGTCGCTAGTCAGACACGCCGTGCCTGTGACCACGGGTGGGTAGGAACGAGTATTGCCGTATCTGTCTCCTTTTAACGCCTTCGTCGGGTATGTCAAACCACAGGTGAAATGCAGGAGTCTTGTCCAAAAAAGGGGGGAATTTGCTAATCGCAAGTGTTGGATAAACGAACCCCAACACCACCGACGCAGTGGGGTACCCACTCCGTATTTGATACAAGGACAAAAGAAGAGGGTTTATTCGGAAGCAACCTGCTATTGCTATTCAGCGCATGCAGCCTCTATTGGGAACGAGAAAGTGAAGTGGATGTGCTGAAGTATAACCTTCCAACTGGCCTTTGAGTTACCACACCAAGGCTTTGATTTAATATTTGAAGGCAGCATATATCCATTTTTTTGGCGCTGTTTGGATCCCGTCCTCGCTGACCATCCATGAACGTGGTAATGAGCTTTCCAGCCAACGTAAAAAAAAGGTCGTTGCAGTCCTCTATTCAGTCACTTGGAGTGAAACTGATGCCTGAATAGACACCCACGTCCCTCTCATTCATTATTATCTGTGCTGTTTGGATACAGTCCTCGCCAACCATCCGCGGACATGTCAATGAACTTTACGGCGTCTGTCTAACGCAAAAAAAAGTCAGTGTAGAGTATCCATTTCAGAGTGGAACTGATGCCTAAATAGACACCGTTCCACGTCGCGTTCACAATTTTCGAACCCGGCTCCCGTGGGACCAACCAGACCTTCTGCTGACTGTGGTTTTACACAAGGAAACAAGAGGAAATGGACACACAAAAAATGGCTACCACCAGCACTGAAGATGGGGATGGTTCGGAACCCATGGTATGGAATGACCGGAACCGAACCAGTATATCGTCCGCTTTTTCCGTTTAACGCCAAAGCCGGTTGTAAGGGTTGCAGCGCACTACATCCACGTTACCCTTCGGGAAAGAAAAGAAGAAAAATGGACACACAAAAAAAGGGTAGCGCAAACATTGAAGGTTGGGCTGGTTGGATCCCATATTTCAATGACGGGACCGAACCGCAGTACAGATGTTCTCCACATTTTCCGGTTTCAAAGGTTACAGCGCACCGCATCCACATTACTCCTCCGGGAAAGGAAAGGAAAAGAAGAGAAATAGGCACACAAAAAAAAGTAGCTTGGTGACTATCGCACAGAATGGTTTGGAAGCCGTGTTTCAACGATGGAACCAAACGGGGTACCGCACATTATAAGTATTGTCCGCCTTTTCCATTTAATGCCCTACCCGATGAAGGGTCGCAGCGCAGTTATGTCGAACCACCAGTAGAATGCAGGAGTCTTGTCGAAAAAAAGGCGGAATCCTTGTGAACGTGAATGGCAAGTACGGGGTGTCACGAACCCCGGCACTTCACCATAGTGCCGGCAATACCCTCTCGTATTCCTGACAGGACAACGGAGGACGGTATATTCTTTCCAGAGAAGCTATGTTAAGTCCCCAGACCTGCCTCTGCTCGCTGTTTGCACAGGGAAACAAGAGGAAATGGGCACACACAAAAAAAGGGTGGGGCGAACATTGACGGTTGGGATGGTTTGGAACCCGTGTTTTAATGACGGAACCGAACCAGTATATTGTCCTCTTTTGCCGTTCAATGTCTTAGCGGGTTGCAGCGCAGTTGTGTTGAAACATAGGTGGAGTGCAGGAGTCTTGGCCAAAAAAAAGGTGGATCACATGGAGTAAAGAGGGATGGCAAATACGGGGCGTCACGAACCCAGACAAGTCAACGCAGTGTGGTGCGGTGCTCACTCGTATGTGTTTCAAGGACAAAGGCAGACATTTCATTGTTTCCAAAAAAAGCTATGATATTTATAAAATGCGGAGTATAACACTTACATCAAACGAAACAGCAACAAACTCACAAAACCATATACAGACGTACCAAAAAAACGACCCCGCAACGACCC
>JADGKA010000933.1:0-12606 GCA_027604605.1 Borealophlyctis nickersoniae
CTCCCACCCCTTCCATCCGCGACGCAGTCCACACCTACGTCTCCCGCGTCTGCAAAGCAACAGAACACAAAGCCGCTCTCACGGTCGCGATCGTCAATAGTATCAAAGCCGCCGAGTCGTCATCGTCTGTTGCTCCCGCGGCGGAAGAACCAACCCCGCGTCCTCCATCACCCCCGCTCCGCTCGTGCGGGAAATCGTCGTACCGTGGTGCGAAACGGTTTAAGCAACAGAGGGGGAGGGCTGTGCATATCTGAACAATAGATGGTGTGCTGGGATCTCTGCCGGTAGTGGGTCCGTGGGAGGCAGGCGCCTCTTATTGCTTTACCTCTCTCGCCAACGGTCTCCGTCCTGCGGACCTTGTATATAGTGTATATTCATAAATAAATTCGTTGTGTGCGTTTTCGAAATACTGCATGTTCGCATCTTCAGTCTTTTCGATCTTCTGTTGCTCGCGTGTCGACGCGACGCGCTTTCTCACAGGTCCTTTGAAGGACATTGACTTGATCACCATGTAATAAGCGAAAAGGATGTTGCACGAACAATCCGTCCATTAGAGAATCTTCCGTTTTGGGGTTTTTTCGGTCTCTTCTTGTTCGGGGAAGACGTAACACGGCTTCTCTCCAACTCCTTCAAATCCCATTGTTGTTCACCATGGTGACGCAGGAAAGAACGTTGAACAATCCATCCAATTAGCAAATTATACCCCACAATTTTATTTTTTCACCATCAAAAAATAAAAACCGCAATATGTCCCGTCGTGGGCCGTTTCGGTTTACTGTTTTCCCACCCCTTGCCCCGCTACTCCCATTTCCCGACACCTTTATTCACTCCCAACGTTTACTTATTCACAGTGCAACCGAAAGAAATGGAATGGAATGGTCAACGCCAATCCATCCAATCAGCCCAGCTCCTGCCGAGTTCATTTTTTGGCGGTTTTTGTTTCCTGTTCTTCCATCCCTCGACACCGCTACTCTACGGTAATTCCGCATTTCCCGACGCGACGTACTGTTCTCGGCCCTTTGTTTAGATCCCGACGTTTACTTCTTCAGTAATACAACGACAGGAATGCCAATGGTCAAGGCCAATCCATCCAATCATCATCGCACTCTCATCTTCAACTTTTTTTCTCGCCGCATCGAAACTCAAAAGACCACAACACTGCATTGTCCGCTTTGTTCACTGCATTGTCACTTCAGCTCTATTTACAATACCAATTCAATTCCTACTTCGCGTTTCCCATCGGTGCTGCCGTGGTTCATCCTGGCCATTGGTTTGGTGGTTTGTTCTGCTACTTGGATTGTACGATGTTTCGGTCCATGGACCGCCTAAAAAAATTCGATGAGCCTTTTTTTTTGGACCGCATTTCATTTGACCGTCCCTTTGCAGAAAAGATGGCAACACGCACACTTATTTCCATTCGTGGGAACATAGAAGGCCGATGATATACTGAAAAAAACCGTTTCAGGACCTGACGTACAGGTCCTTTGACGGAGTGAAAGTCAAACGACGTTTTTTTTGGGCCGGATTTCATTTTGACGGTCCGTCTCATTTTTCTGAGGGGCAACAACCACACCTGTTTCCATTAGTGAGAACAAAGGAAGGACGATGATATACTGAAAAAAAGAAGCGAACACGAAGTGGGAACGGAGAGCGGGTATCGGATACCCCTCCCCCGCACCATAACTTTTGTTCACAACTGCAATCCAGCAAAACGGCTCATTGATTCATAACCGTAGCATGGCCACAGGATTTCAACCGTTTCGCTTCGGGAAAGTGGTGCATTTCTCGTACAGGTCCTTTGACGTGTGAAGGTAAACAAACGTTTTTTGGACCCGAATTTTCTTTGACGGACCCACTTTTGTGAAAACAAAGGCAGGGTAATGATATACTGAAAAAAAGAGACCTTGACGGATTGAAATGGAATAGAGAACGGGCGTTGGATACCCCTTCCGCCCCTTTCACTTGTTTCGTTACCGCAATTGCAGCTCTTTGACTTCTGCAACAAGATTTCCAACCGTTCACTTTGGCAGAGCAGTGTATTATTGTCGTGATTCTGCCTGGTGCGTGCGGGCGGGCAGGGGTGCAAGAAGCCGAAGCACGCAGAACCAAGGCACTCTGTCGTGTTATGCGGGGGCAAGATTTACGTCAAACCTGAATGGTTACTCTCTCGACCTGCTAATCTGGTGGTGTTTCAAGGCTCCCCAGCGTAGGTACTTGCCTTGCACGCCCGCGACGACGAAACGTTGTCCGTTTCAACTCGCCTTGGGTACTGAAGTGTCAAAGCTTTTTTCGCGGCGCTGAGGGTCTTCCTTTCTTTTACAATCATGTGCGAGGATTGTTATGTTGATGGCACCCACAATCCGTAGCCCACCAAACGTAGAGTTGCAAAACAGTTTATATTAGAGACGGAAATGCACAGCCGGAATTTGGATACCTCTGCTCCTCTCCGCACAGTTTGACTTCTTTCGTTAACGCAATCACTCTTTCCTAAACGTAGACTGGGAACTGGAATAGGCACCGGTCACTCTGATACAGTAGTGATATTCTCATCGCAATTCTGCCTGGGGTGCCTGCCTGCGTGCCGGCGGGACCAACGCAGCATGTGTAATGTCAGGAATGTAGGTTTTTTTTTCGTGTGGGTGACTGTTGCTCTTTCCTGCAAAGGCTGTCGTGTTTCGACGAATGACGGTTCATCCTGCCCTTTGCTACATGGTTGCATCTCGACACTTGCGCCCGCGACGACGAAGCGTTGACTGTTTCGATGCGTCTCAAGTACCAATGTGAAAACACATTTTTTGGCGCGACGGCAGCACCACATTGAATGATCGTCTTCTTTCTTTTTATGATGGGTGTGGATTTTTGCCTGCCAAAACCGATCCAGGGTAACCAAACACGAAATTGCGCAAAACATCGCCCGTTTTGATTCCCCTGAGGTCCTGATAGCAAAAGCATCAAACTTCTTTTTTGGACCCACAGCAGCACATTAAATGAGTTTCCGCCCTCATCAATAAGAATACTTTTTTTGATGGCCAACCCAGGGTCATTCCGGTAAGCAAAATCAAATCACGGAAATTCCAAATCCCGCGGGCGGGGTGGTTAGATACCCCATGCGCCCGTATCCTGATGGTTAGGCGGATGTTTTGTCCATCCGTCGGTTCTGGTGAGGGGGCACAGGCTTTCAGGCCTGCATCAACAGAGAATGATTGTAGAAACCCCCTCAACATTCCTTAGGTTAAGCAAAACGGCAGAAGCGCCAAAATCCGACGGGTGGTCCAGGAGGGGTGTTTGACGCCCCCGCCCGTATGTCAGGTAGAAGAACTCGTTCTTTTTCCCGTCGGTCCTGGTGAGGCGTACGCTTTCAAGGGCGCATCGATACAGAATCACGGTATACACCGCCGCCAACGTTCTCTGGAACTCAAAAATTTCCGATAGGAAGCACAAAGCGCTTTCACGGGTTCTCCGAAAAGTTTGTTAGACACCGTCGATGTTGACTGTTCATGTGTATCCTTACCGCCGTCCTACGCGCGGGATATTACACTCTTTTTTCCATCTTACGGCCCAATGTGGGTTTATCATGGTTATCGACTCGGTTGATTATCAATGTGTAAGAACAAAAAGGGCGACGATATACTGGAAAAAAAAGCAAACCCGTACAAGATTAGGATGGAGAGCGGGAGTCAGATACCCTCGTGCGGCAACGGCTTAAATTTCTTCATTGCCACAGTCAAGTACGACGGCTCTTTGTAACGTGTAGTGTAGAAACAGGACTCAAACCCTTCACTCTGGGAACGGAGTGTATTTCCATGTAATCACTGCGTGGGTGCGTACGTGTCGGTGGAACAAACCGCAGTATGTAGGTCTTCAGCCCGTTTTTTTTGGATCCCTGCCTGAAAGTTGTTCTTTCAACCCGCGAATGTGTGGTGTTTCAACAAATAACGGTCAGCGTGCCCTCATCCAATATACTTGCGTGGTGACCCTTGCGTGCCTGCGATGACGGAACGGTTGCCTGTTTCGAAGTCGCGTATTCGCATCAACCATGTCAACCTCTTTTTTGGGCCCGAGGGCAAGAGTAGCAGCGCATTGAATTTACGGTCTTGTTTCCTTCCGTAATTATGGATGAGGATTGTTATGTTGATGCCCACCAAATGTAGCCACCATGCACGGAAATGTCAAAACCGAGCGCCAAGGCGTTTGATACCGCTGCGTGCCTGTTTTGAAATGAGGTGTATATTCCATTTTTTTGGGTGTCCTTTGTGGTGGGAGTCCGACTTTGCATTGGGGTTTGGACGAATATGGAGTACTACATTACACCGACTCTGGGATTTTAGGAAAAGCGGAATTCACGGTCCCCTCTAGGTTTTATATTTCGGGTATCTCCCTCGAATGTTTGCGTCTTCACTCCAGAGAAACGGTACCACGACGCGTTGCTGAAGGCCAAGTCGCAAACGTAAAGGTCGCCTTGGAAGAAATGGTGCAAAGGGATATTGCGAAAGCATGTTGTTTGACTCTTGACTCTTGCGCCCGCGACGACGAAATCAAAGGTTGCCTGTTTCGAATTCGCGTCTCGCAACCGTGTCAACCTTCTTTTTGGCCCGTCAGCAGCCGCACATTGACTGAGGACGTCGTTTTTTCGTGATCATTGTTGCTTTGATGCCCCACCCAATACCTGAAGCAGTCAAACGCGGAAACTTCGAGAGGCAACGGGCAAGGTGTTGGATACCCGTGCCTCGCTGTGAACGCGTAGCAAATTGTTTCTTTTTTCCGTCGGTCTTTTTGGCAGGAACAGGTTTGCCATAACATGGTTTCTTTATCCTTGTAAAGCCCACCAACAGTCTCTGGTAATGTGGGAGTCTTCATTAGGAAAACGGAGGCAATTCATGGTTCCCTGCAGCTCGGATGCTGGCTTTGTTGATGCCCGCGAACTCTTTTTTTGGGTCGTAACGGACAGACACAATTAGTACGGGCAGACGGGACGGATGGATCCGCAACCCTTTGTTCAGAACTTGGCATCAGCACCGTAACGGTGATGGAGCGCGGGTCCTTTGGAAAAACACCGTCAGTAGCAAAACACAGGGAGCAGTTATGTGCGTAGTGGGAATGCGACGTCGCAGTAACCAAACCGGCGATCAAGATGCCATGCCAGCGGTGGCAATGTCTTTTTTGCGGTCATGGGGGGCTCGTCCAATTGAAGAGAGATTGGTTGTCTCCAAAAAGTATGCAGTCAGAAACGATAGCAGAAGTAGACATCCTGCCGCAACGGGCTAATGTGCGGACCGCACATGGACAATGATTCGTCAAAAGAAACCCTATCTATTTTTTGAACGAATTTGAATCAACCCGTTCTCCACCCAAAGTTAATCTATGACCAGAGGGAGGGAAATCCATTGGGCAAAGCACGAAGAAAAGGGGCTAGCACCAAAAAAAAAACCAATCTCGTATCCAATATAGCGGCCGGCTTTGGATACGCCGACCTCTCATGTCCAGCAAAAGGTCCCCGGAAGGTACCCTACAAGACCATTCGCCCAAGGATGGAAGAGTCCGTCAGGCTTTGAACGGCACGATTATCAGAGAGCCTTTGCATATTCCGGTGGGTATGACCGTTCATCTCGCCACTCCTTCCCATGCGGGTTTCGTCTTACCATTTTCTTGGCGCCCAATTTTGTTTGAGCTGGACGGACGTACATTATCCCCGCAAAATGCCAAAAAAAGAAGCATCAACACGAGGTATCGCGGGAGGGGTTGGATACCCGCACTCTAAACCGCGACGTTTCACCGCACCGAGGGAACTGTTTATGTCCCGCCGAAAAGTGAGAACTCAAAAGCCTGGACTACTGGCGCCGACAGTGTGTTACCTCTCCAATAGCGATGGAATCGCAGAAGAATCGGAATATCAATTAACACAACGGAAACGGTCGGGCACCACCACCGTGATGTTGTCGGGGGAACGTTCATGCGCTTTTTTGGGGTGCTGGCGGGATGAAATACCGCAACCCTTGCGGGAGGGATGAATACCGCAACCCTGGCCGGATGAAATACCGTGACCTCCTCACCAAACCGTCCGTCAGACGACAGACAGTAGATATTCTACAACTTAAAATGAACAAGAAGAAAAAATCGAGTTGGTCGATGGCAGACGGGTTAATGAGCTTCGAGTACCACCGCATTTACCCGCAAATATGGATAACACGTTGATGTCCATGTACTAGAGCCTCGTTACGGACCATATATTTGTGGATCCACGTTTACTTCATCCGTCTTTCTCTTCACCGATTTGTGGGTAAAACAAACTGGGGGTTGCTGCCACACTGTACAATCCCGCTGGTTCGGATGTAAAAATCGCGTAGAACTTTGGGCGGCACGTTCGTCATGCGCTTTTGGGGCAGGGACGTTCAAATGTACCATGAATTTCTGCCTATCTGCATCCTTTTTTTGTGTCTTGCGGCGATTTCGGTTTACCGTTTGGGCTGGACATACGCTAACATCAGAAAGCGCAAAAAAAGGGAAGCAGGCTCGGATACCCGCCGGACGTTTTACCACACTGGAAAGACGATGGAACTGTTTATGTCCAACAAACGACACAAAGCAACTTCTCAGCCCCGAGTGGGCAGCGCAGCACCGTGTGGCAATGGCTTGCACCTACGTACCGGAACAGTACTACGTCCTGATAGTTAACGTCGCGGTTTAGAGTGCGGGTGCCCGATTTCCTCAATAAATATTCCACCGCAGAACAGATAAACCAATGTCTTGTAAGTACTGGTCATCAAATGACGAGTACTCATTACGAATGGCGGGTCCTCAACGCTGAACTTTCGGAGACCACCCCATTCATGAGGACTTGACAATCCGTTTCTTTTTTTCGACCACCGAAATCGTCCATCAACAACGGAAGATGAAATCCTTCGTCTTTGGCGAAACAATCCATTTATAAAGCCCAAAAAAAAACGAGGCTACCGATAGCAAGGCGCGAGACGTTTTTTGGGTAACCCATCTCACCCTGGACTCCCGCCGTTGACTTCTGGGACCTGCAGTCCAGTCCAGTACATTGCATTCAGAGTCATGGACATAGCACGATCATTCTTAAGGGAGGTCACACTACTTCACCTCCCGCCGGCAACATGCGGTTGGGGGAAACTCAAAGCGAGGGGCAAGTCATCATGGTCACCTCGCCCATCACTTCCGAGTCTGCTCCTACCCATTTTCTCCTGGCTACCCAAATTTTCTTTTTGTTTTACGGTTTTTGCTTGGTCCGAGCGTCGAACCTCTTAAGAAGCAGCGGCTAAAGCGACGAAATGGTCTTCTGACGGGCCAGTTTGAGCAGACATGCGGTCGCGAATGGACAGAGATGTGCGATTAGAACATAACGAGAGGTCGAATACCGTCATGCACGTTCATGTTTGAGGCTCTTTTTTGGCCTGCAAGTGGGACCAAGTACCATGAATCCTCTCGCCCCCCCAGAGCTCATCAGACAAGTTATGGGGACTCGGCTTCTTCTGTTCGTACAACCTAACGAAGGAAAAGGAAAAAATACCAGGTGGCCGACGAGGAATGGGTTGATGGAGAGCTTGAATACGCCGCCGTTTGCCCGCGCATATGAATTACCCTCCTCCATGTATTAGAACTACGTTGCATTACAGACCCTATATTTGTGAATCCACGGGTACTTCATCAACGCATCTACTGCCCTGGCAATGGATAAATGAACCGGGGGTTGCGCAAGTCATTTGCCACCGCTTCACGATTGGCTTGCTTGTCACGTATTTTTTATGCTACGCTAGTGTATCCAAAGTCCACCGCAAAAGGCCAAAAAAGGGTGTGGAAGACAGAACTTTAGAATGGATCTTGCTGCGCGCGCGCAGCAGTCCAATTGCTTTGGCCAACCAGTAGATGGGGCCCTACACCGTGGTCAGGTCCCCCTTTTTGGTTTGGCTCCTAACAAAGCGAGACCCCCAAAGCGCAAAAAAAGCAATAACTTCCGCCGGGGATATGCCCTGTCGATTTGAAACCGACTGGAGCATCCATGATACGTCTGTGAGACGAACTGCCATCACTAGTGCCGTCTGGCCTTTTCATGCCACCGCGGCAGGTCTCGCCCACATGCCGCACCAGCCTAGAACGCGGAGCCGTGCTCTTGTTCGTTTGCATTGCACTTACCCACTGGTGACAGAAAATAACGTGCGTAAAAAAATTACGTAGACGCGGAAGACACGTTCCGCCCAACCACAGGGAGCAAGCAACGCGCGCAGTCGGGGTATCCCGCAATCCGCCCCGCACATGGCATCAACGCAGGCAAAGTGGACGCAAGATTTTCCCCATGTGGCAGACGTAAAGCGAGACCAAACCAAACTGGCCAAAAAAAGGCTCGGTTAATTCGGTTGATTCAGTGGCCAGAGTCTTTGAACATCCCCGCCCAGGGTTGTTTTAGATGGGAGGTGACAGGGTTCTTTGCCAGGGATTCAGACTGGGCTTGAAACGTAACCCTTGACGCTCGAGAATGATATCGTCCTTTTATGAATTAGGAGTACAGTGTCTGACTCAAGCAATGGTCCAAGGAGTGGGGGCGCGGTTTTCGGGTGCCATGTCGGCTGCCGCCCATGTGATGCAAAAATCACGTCTCTTTTTTTTCGGAAAAGGGGCAGGTAGAGAGGACGTTACGACGGGAGTAAATTTCGCCTTTCTCATCTGTTTTCGTATACCCCCGAAAAGGAGGAGACTGGGTTCTCCAGAAAAACAGAGGGAGCAGAGCAAAAAAGGTTGCGGAACTTCTTCCAACCGATTGTGGGGTCGTTAATTGGTATCCCATCCTCACCTCCGGCAGGACGGTTTACCCATCAAGCTCAAATGGTAAAATAAGGAAAAGGAGGCAGCTTTGTCTGGCGGCATGCAATGTGGAAATTGAAGATCGGACACCCTTCATTTTTGCTTCCCCATGAAGCGGATTCGGTGACGTACAATTGTCATACTATCCCCTTCACAATACAAAACCCTCGCGAAGTTGGCTCTCCCATTCCAGGACACAACGTTGCCGCTGCCATCCACAAAAGGCCAAAAAATGTCAAAAAAATAGATGAAGGCCCGCGTGGATGGGAGGGGCTTTGGATACCCCGCTTCCAACTGTCGCACTTTACGCTTATCCGTACAACACTCCGTTTGAAATGTAACAAATTGTTCTTGGACTGGAATGCATATCCATTATCCATATTACTGGAAGACGGGTGGAGACTGTGGTCTGATTTAAGCCAACAATGGGGAACGCACTTGAAAACAAAAAATTGAAAGCCCAGCTAGTACCGAATGGCAGGACAAAACAAACCCCGACGTGGTCCAAAGGATGACTCTACTCCCCCAGGAGCGCAAGTATAGCTTTGGCGGCTTTTGAACTGGTCTCATAATTTCACTTGTAGCGGTTATTTTTTCTCTAGTCGTGAAGTACGAGAGGGACACCGGTATGTGGGCGGTTTGCTGAGCGGCGGAGTCCTTTTTGGGAACAAAGAGTGTCGGTGGAAAGGGGCACGACGGGAACAATTTTTTTGCGTTTCGTATTGACTTTCATATGCGCCCAACGATGAGAAAGCAAAAAACAAGGAAGCAAAAAAGGAATGCCAACTACCTTAGAGTGACGCGGATGGTGGAAGGCGTCGGATCCCCCGCCCCTCCCCTACTGATGTTTTATGCCTGATGAGCAGGAATGGCAGAGCAGTATCTTTAATTCATTATTGGGCCGCATACTATTTAATCGTAGAAAGAATCCCGTTAGTACCCCTCGCGGGGAGGCGGATTTCATGGTGTGCCTCGTTCCCGCTCCATCTGATCCGCCTGACCCGACGGGCTACGGAATCCGCCTCACCAATGCCAGCGGATTCAGCCCAACCGCATACCGAAAAAAGAGTTTATGAATACGGAAGACGAGGTAGGCAGGAGCTGAGGCTTTTAGCCCTGCCCTAACGGTCGCATTTTCCGCTCTCTTTGCATTGTACAATGTTGGGGTATGCATATGTACATAACTGATAGCGCCAGCATACAACTGCAATACCCGGAATATCAAAATTGCCTATGTGGTCTGAGCAGACACTGAACAGCTTGAGGAAATTGGGACTGGGCAGCGGTGGATGGACCACCGGATTTAGGTTTGCTTCAGTGAGTGAGAACGACCCCATTTTTTTGTTTGCCAGAGGACGAAATTACCCGTACCCCTAGCAATACCTGCTTCAAACAATGAAGAAAAGGAAAGAAACCCGTCTGGAAAGGGAAACCAATAGTTAATGACGTTTGTGCCCACCCACAGGCAATGATGTTTTCCTGAAAAAAGTGTCCGAGGGATACCAGACGCAGGCGGGGGTTTGGATGAACCCGCTCCTTGAGCCATTCACTTTGGATGCGGGCCTCAGTGCAGGTACGGAACTGCGCGCCTGGAAATGTCCCTGCGTAACCGCATCAAGTCTCCATACGAAAGTTATGGTTCGTCCATCCATTCAGGGACGATCTTTATACGCTCAGGTACGATGGATAAATGAAAGTGAGCGCGCCGGTCATTTGGCAACTGGTTCGTTCGCATAGGAGCATAGGTTGGAATTTTTTCGCTAATTTTAATTTCCTTTGTAGTTTTGTCGTAGTTTACGGAGTCCAATCCCAAAACGAGAAAAAAAGGGACCGTTCGCGAATGCGGTGGATTGGATACCTCACGATTTGCGCAATAGGCACCTGGACACCTGGACGGTTAGAGTTTATGACCGAACTTGAACGGATAAATTCGCAAGTAATTACATTAGCATTCCATTGTGGTCGGGTAGTGGGCGTCACTTCAGGCACGTTTCTGTATTTGCTGAAGCTATCGAATTTGATGAGCTACGAGCAATGCGACATTACCCTTCGTCCGACTGCGCTTTTTTTGTCCACCTTTGCCGGAGGTAAAGCCAGAACCTCCCCCCAAAAAAAGTGTGCAAAGAAACGGAAGGTATTCAGAACCGCAGCACATTGACTACAGTGCCATTTAATAGCTTCCATCTGACCGTTCTTTGAAATGTAGCCCTAAGGTGGGTGCCAGAAGTCTCTGGGAAAAGCAAAATACAACCTTCGAGTTTCTTACGCACATTCCATGTCCATTTCACTGGGCAGTTCCTGAGATACGTCCACGTTGCAGGTTTAAAATAATCCTTCATCGGCACTCACCGTGGCTCAAGTATCATGGGACCGAACGGTGTGGAATTCCGCTCCGGTTTGGTTTCACATCGAATCAGCGCAACGCTTCGTCCAAAAATTCTTTTCTATGGGTCGGTGGTGAGCTTCATCATGTGAATACCCCATCCGTACGCCAGTATTCATTGTAAACCAAGGGGACGCCGGTTAGGTATGAAATAGAAACGTAATAACCGAAAAAAGTTGAAAAGATATCGGGAGTGGCGCAGAGGTCTTGGATTCCCTGACAAGTCCAAAAGACGCAGCGGTCGTACTCTGTTAAAGATTCCGATGAACAGTCAAAATTAAGAATGTTTTGCGGTGGGACCCAACTCTCGAGAAGAGGTTCTGGTAATGGACTTGAATATGTCTTCGAGGAAGCTCAATGGCAGTGAGCCGCCTCGCCGCGGCCTCGATTTCCCCGTAATTATACCAGTGGGAGGTTCCTTCTTTTTTTCGCCCCTTTCGTTGAATAGGAAGCGTCCGACTTTTCCGTAGTTTATAAATCAGCTTTGAATCTTGGGAAGACGAAAAATGAGCGCGATATTTGGAAATCCGCGACGAAAAATCGCACGACAAAGGAACATGTGCGCGCGCGCACAGAGCCTTGTGGATACGCCGAACAGGACCACGAAGGAGCCGCGCAAATGTTACAGACCGGTGTAAGACATGAGAATTGTAATGTTTCTAATGCCCAGGCCTCATAACCGACGGGAAATCCACAAAACGGTACGTAAAACACATAGTACGACACGAACGTCGTATACAGAAGGTGACCACGCCAGGTGATCCCCTCCACACCATCTCAATCTACCAAATGACCCTTCACACCCTCTAAATTTACCACTGCCCGTAATCCTTAGTCATTGCCGTATCAGCATCACAGCACCCACTCTTCCCTCCCACCGTAATATCGTTCTGCACCTGCCTCATCTGCGCCCTCGCATCCCACTGCCCACCACTCCACGCATACGCCTGCCACCCCCACTTGATCTTCCCGGCATCAAACAACCTCTTGATGACATAGTAACCCCCGTACGCGCCGGTGCGACCGACACCAATGACGGACGCGACACCGTCAAAGTAGGAGTTGATAGCAGCCTGTTGTGCCTCCGTCGCGTCAAAGTCGACGGAGAAGTAGATGGGGCGTGAGGCGGGCCCACCGTTGGCGGTGTGTTGTTTCTGCGCCTCGCGGGCGTCTTTTTGGCCTTGGGAGAACCCGTTCAATGCCGCGTCGGCGGCGTATTCCCAGTTGGAGACGATGGCGATGCCTGCGGCGTGCAGCGCGGAGGCTTCGGAGGGGTCTAGGTTCTTGCCTGTGGTGTCGTAAGAGAGGTACCGGGCGACGAAGGAGTAGCCGGCGGATTTGATGGAGGAGGGGGACGGGCGGCTCCAGGCGTAGTCGATGCCTTTGTTGCCGGTTGAGGGTGGGGG
>JADGKA010000935.1:0-12587 GCA_027604605.1 Borealophlyctis nickersoniae
CCCTAACCCTAACCCTAGCCCTAACCCTAACCCTAACCCTAACCCTAACCCTAACCCTAATCCTAATCCTAACCCTAACCATAAACCCTAAGGATATGTGTGTAGTCACAGTTTTTCTTCTTCGTTCTGAAAACCAAGTCGAAAAAAAGGAGATGCATAGAAACGGAGTTGAAACAAGGCGACGGATTGGGGTTATCGGACACGTCGCTCCCAATTTACATTGAAAGCACAAGGAATCGAACAGGCCACTTGTGCGGTATTTCTGGCATGGTGCATTGAACGAATCCTGCGGATATTTAGCATCGCAGGCACAATTTGGCGTTTGCGTTTTCCCAAAGTGGATACCCTGGGCGCCTGAGAGCGGAACACTATGCTATATGTGCAATCTGGAATATTCTTGACGTTAAACCTCTTTTTGTCGTCGTCGTGTCTCACAACCTTAGGACAAGCCACGTCAAAAACTAGGTCAAAAAAAGCCAGAGATCCTACGAGACGAGGACCGGCGTTTTGGAACACGTCGATCCCCTTGCATCTAGGTACTTACCACATTAAGAAGCGAGAGGATATGAAGGAGCAACTTGTGATGGACTATGTAGGTTCATTTTCACTTTGCTGGTCATCAACTCTGCGTTGTGGGGTACTTCAGTACCGATTACGCATGTGGATACCTTGGTGGCCGGGGGACCAGAACTCGCTACCCGGTGCCGTCCTTTAAACGGATCAAGTGGCACACTTTTTTGTCGTCCTCGATTTATGCCGTCCGCCAGAGCAACGATGGGGTTCATTTACCTCCTCCGGCTTGTTAAACGGAGACCTCTGTCAGTGATAATTGCGTCTCGTCACCTCGTCCTGGGAACATCTTTATTGCGCAGTTCGTCCGTACCAGACCGCCGGTGGGGCCTGGATCACGGAGTATTTTTCGCTCGTCCATAAGAGACAGTTTTTCTGGTTGGCATCTTTTTCCCCGACTGCACGGTTGCAAACGAAAGCGGCCGTCCATAGGTTCATTCCCACAACAGGGCTAGTGACATTTACCTCGTCTCATTCATTGATGTGACCAATCGGCAGACAACCGCACTGCAATATGGTTTCGTACAACGTACTCGTACTTTTTTTCGTTTTAGCTTTCTCGTAGGGAACCCGTGGAACGCCAAAAAAAAGGTATCCAGACGCATCTAGGAACACCGAACACCGCAGTTCGTTCGCTGCGGGATACAGTCCTTGTCTGAAATCAATCGGGATGTCGTCAGTGGCCGCAATTTCATCTGTATTGTGTGGGCCCTTCCACTTGTGTCTTATTAATTCGTCTTCGGAGCATCTAAAATATGTCTCGTCCATGTTGGACCAGTGCCGGGTTTTGGGGCACGGATTCGTATTTGCTTCCCTCCCCAATGGGTGGGAACCTACTGTCTAGCATTTTTTTCCAGACCGCAGGGTTTGGAACAAGAGCGTGATCCATAACCACGACCATTTCCGAAACAAAGCCGGTGTCATTCACCTTGTCCCATCCATTGATATAACCATTCGGGAGTCTCCAATCGGGCTGTCCATTGATATAACCATTCGGCAGTCTCCAATCGGGCTGCGATATGGTTTCATAAAACATTCGCAGGGTAACGGAACCCGTGGAGCCCAAAAAAATGGTTTGTGGATAAAAAACCGGCAGCATTCGCTGGGGGGTTACAGTCGATATCCGTTCTTGTCTGTCTGGAATCATTCAGGATCTCGCACGGGCGGACTACAAACTTGCATCTGCGCTTCGTTGCCACATGTGCCGCGGACAAACAAGAAGACTTTTCGTCGTCTAAAATCGCGCTTCCCGAAAAAAAAAACAGATCGCACGGGCATAAGACAGTATTGCAGTACGCTATTTACGTACTCGCTTCGGTGTTCTTCAAAGTGAAGTGACGGTGTCGCAAAGGTTTCTGGCTTATGCCGCAGACGGAAGGGTCCAGCGGACGGACACTCGCCTGGATTCTTGCAGAGTAAGGGTTACAGACGGCGGAATATCCACATTTGCGTGCGTAACTTGCGGCTCAACCGTTTTCTGGCAATTTGCGGTCATCACGACGTACTTGTTGGCATGTTCGGTCCACGTTTGGCGAGACGGGCCCCGAATATCCACATTGTGCGCGCAGATCTTGCTCAACCGTTTTTTCTACCCTTTGTGGTCCTCACGACGTACGGGCAGGAATTTTCGGTCCACGTTCGGCAAGGCGGGGTCAGTTTCGGAATATCCACAGCGTGCGCGGTCGGTCACTTCATCTCTTTCGTGTATACTGCGACTTGTATTCTTCTGGACGATTTCTAGCTTTCGTGCGCGGCGGCGGTTAGAATCAGCCGATTTACAGAAACTTGGCTGGGGATCGTATATCTCAAACACTTCGCCAATCTTTTTTTTCACTTTGTGGTCATCGCGGGACGTACGGGCGTGAATGTACGGTTCACGGTCGGCAAAGGCGGATTAATGTCGGTGTAATTTCCTGAGTGTCCGCGTCATTTCCAGCAATCACAAACGGCATTCCATGGGCTATTTTGGGGAACCTGAGTGGACGAGGATTCGTTCCGCTCCTCATGAGCTGTGTCAACCGGAAAGTTTTTTTCATATCTGTTTTAGCCCTAACGGACAAAAAAGATTTATGCGGGAATAGGAGTACATATCAACAAAACAGAACTCTCGACTGTTTCCGCGTCGTTGTGCGGTCACTAGAATTCCTTCTGGTGGAAGTACTTTATGTTTTAACGAATGATTTCGGTGTTATGTACAAAAAAAATGAGATTACAATTTTCTACCATCCCCCTTCCGAGTCCCACCGCCAAACACCGCCCTACCGCTCAACTCACAACCCGAATGACGACCTTCCCTGTCGCATGCCCCTCCCTTAGGTACTCCAACGCCTCCGCAGCCTTATCCAACTCAAACACCTTATCAATAACCACCTTCAACTTGCCCTGCTCCGCCAACTCTGCGATCTTTCCCAACATCTCACCATTGGGCTCCATCCACACGTACTGGTAATGCACTCCCGCGGATCGGGTGACGCGGCGGTACTTGAGCGACATCAAGTCGAGGATCTTGCTCATGAAGAATCCGAGGGGGAATTTGGAACCCATTTCGGCGCTGTCGGGGATAGCCGCGATGCTGGAGATCCACCCGCCCTTTCGGAGGATCTTGACTTCGTTTGCGACGTCTCCGGTGGTGTCGAGGACGAAATCGTAGTCTTTGAGGGTTTGTTCGTACTTTTCCTTTTTGTAATCGACGGTCACGTCCGCGCCGAGGCTTTTGACCAGGTCTATTTTTTTCTCGGAGACGGTGGTGGCGACGGTGGTGAATCCGAATGCGTGGCGGGCGAGTTGGATGCCATACATGCCGACACCGCCTGCGCCGGCGGGGATGAAGGCTTTTGTGAAGGCGCCTTCTTTGTCGGGGCCGCGGGTGCCGCGTTCGATGGTTTGGTAGGCGGTGAGGGCGGCGAGTGGGACGGCGGCGGCTTCTTCGAAGGTGAGGGAGGTGGGTTTGCGGGCGAGTTTGTCTTCGGTTGTTAGGACGTACTTTTGGACGTGGGATAGTGGGAAATGCCGGTTAGAGACGGGTTCGGGTGATTCCACATGATCACTAACCATGCCTCTCATCCGCTCCCGCACTCGTTTCCTCAATGCCACTCGTTCGTTCAACGCCATTTCCAATCAGAGCTCCCCGGTCCTCCAGTCCGTGTACTTGACCATCTCTTGCCCCTCACACACGACCATCCTTCTGACAAAAACACCCTTCGGCAGCCATCGAACTCATATATGCTTACCTCTCCCAAACTACCAGCCTCGTTCTCGCCGATTCGTCCAAATACCTCGTCTCCGACTTTGAACTTTTTCCCATCCTTGACATCCAAGACGACGCCAGCGACGTCGTAACCGATTTTGCTCGGAAAGTCGAGTGGGACGACCATCTTCAAAGCGCCTTCACCCTTTTTGTAGTCGATGGGGTTGATGGACGCGGCACGGACTGCGCAAAGAGGATGAGGGACGTCTCTCAGTTAACTTGGACTAACAAAAACGCACTGCAAAAGTGCGTAGGATGGACGGCAGCACAATCAATACCTTGAACCAATACATGGCCAGGTTCCGTGGGAAGCAGTTTGTCGGTTGGGAGGGACTGGACCTGGACCTTTTGGGACGGAGTGCCGTATGCTGTGTATACCGCGACGCGGTAAGTTTGTTGTTGGAAAGCGAATGGAGTTGACATTGTCGGAGCTTGTGTGTGGGAAGTGAGGTTTAGATGTTCGTTCCAGTCGTTGCGGGCGTGGACCCTTCTGTTTATATGCAGATTCTGCTCGTTCGGGCGGGAGAGGTCTGTCTACTTCATTTTGACGCGACCCTCATTTCGGATCCAATTCGAATTTCATTTCTAAAGCGGCTCGGATGAATTTATTTTGCGGGGCAAAAGAGCTCCGACTCAAAGTCCGGCTTACAAACACGCGGCTGAGGTCGGCTTGCCCCAATCAAAGCAGTCTCCCGCGTTCAGCCCGAACGCGCCAAACGATGAAGGTGATAAAATGAACATGGATCCATGCTCAAAGCTTTGAGACTTCCATGGAACACACATCGCTGGAAAGGTTTCAGATTGGCAGTTGAATTGAGAAACCTGCCGATGCATGGAGGGTTTAAAGTGCACTAGGCACGAGGATGAACATATCCCGAGGTAAGCGTTAAGACCTGAGTCGTGCAGCAGCTTTTCATCGGAACAAGGTGCCACCAGGTATCTTCCATCTCGCCGAGGGAAGTAATGCACGGTCCACCGAAAGAGCGTTGAATGGCAATTGGGTTCAATTTTAAGCAGACGGGTTATCCAAATCCCACATAGCTTTCGTACTGTCTATTCCGGGCCTTCGACGTGCGGCTGTCAATGGTGCTTTCCACCAAAACCTTAGTGGCACTGCTACAGTACATGATCAAGGACATCGCCAATGCACCGCGTAGTGACATTTTCCGAAAGCCGTGCTGCCAGAATGAGGTTTCGGCCTGTGACATCGGCGTCAAATCTGCATGCCGAAGACCGATACAACTGATCTTGGGTATATAAACAACCGTTTGGCGACAGGGTGAATTGTTTTTTGAGCCCTGGGGTTCTGAGCAACCGGAACAATCCCAATGAGATCCGGACTTTAGAGTCCGCCTTCACGCGTGGAGCACTGGAGGAACACGCCACGTCAAAGAGGATTCGGCATGACGGCGCGGTTGTGTTTGTTCGTATAATCTCTAAACGGCGTGCGGGGTGGGTGAGGAGGTGGAATCCCAGCCGTGCGGTCCTATGAACGACAGAATCCGGTTTCCTTGGATGAACGAACAGACCCACGGCGATTCATCAAATGCGGCAGACTGGTGCGTACAATTTCGAATATGCGATTGGCCCACACCCTAAGATATAATTGCACCATTCAATTTTTTGTCTAAAGGCGCAATACAAGCAATATCCAAGTATCGTCCTGTGCGGCTGCGCACGTTTGGATCGCACCAACTCAATGGATGGGTATCCCAACCACGGACTCCTAGATAAGAAGAGCAGATGTTTACCTGTCTGGTATCCCTACATTTGAAGGCCGCGAAAAGTATGCCACACCACTTTGTAGGTTCAAAAGGGGCAGCCTCTATTGGGAGCTCGAGAGTCTTTTGAGACGGACCTGAAGTTGGAAAAGATCTCCGTCCGTTGCGCAATCGGCAGCACAGGTACTTTGAGATTGATTAATACAATTAATACAATTCTGCCTTTTCGCATGGCCCAAGATGGTTGGAAAAATCGGATTAGGGAATCCGGGCAAAACAAGTTATCCAAAAGTCGCCATATGGCCATTGAGGGACGACCGCCTCCTAGCCCACAGCGCAGGCAATCGGACCTATCCTGGCACGGTTTGAAGGACAAAGCAACCACTCAAGCAACCGTGAAGACGCATAGTTGTGATCTTTTACAGCATCCTTACTACCCTGTCCAATCATGTTTCTAAGTGAATGTGGCCCACACGACCCGCTGCGTCTGCAGATTCAAACTGTCGGAACCCAAATAAGGTGGGCTTTAGTTTACTTAATCATTTTTTGTCCGATGGCACAGCACGGTTGCCTTGTGGTGGAATGTGTTACCCACGCAACATGCGCGTTGACATCGCGAATGAGCGCGTGACATTTCGTTACGCTGCCGCAATATGGCAAAACCTGGTGACGAGGCCAGCACATCTCCTCCCATCTGTATAAGTAAGATGTGTACTGTATTTTTTGGCTCATGCTTTTTTTGCGCATGCATCCACGGTTGTATGGTCTCGAACGCGATGCCGAAGTTTCCGACATGTCAATATACGATGTGCCGAGAGAGGGAACCGCTACATTTAGAATCAAGCCGATCAGTATCGGCTTCAGGCTGTAATGCACCACGAGAGCCTTTTTTTTGAGACCACTTCAAATTTATGCGTCTTGCTTGCAAGGTATTTGTCCCGTACACAAAGTCAGACTCGTCGGTCACCGTCGGCCGTTGCGGGATCCAGCGCTCGCAGCTTCCTTTGTTTTTCCCCCGAATTTACATCAAGCAAAAACCATGCACAAAAAAACTGCAACCGGGACTATCTAGAATGGCAAGATGTAACGAATCCGCTGCCCCTTAATAGCGAATTCATACGACTGCGCGAATGTGATGTGGCTGTTTAGGGCATAGGAGTTTATTCACTGGTTGATCTGCTCGCGGGATGAAGACGCAGAACAATTAGATTAGGGATCTTGTTTCCATGTTCTTTGTTTCCGGAAAGCAAAAATGTCAGAACCGGACTACGATGAAGTATCCCCAAAATAACATCGAGCCGAACCCCAGGAAAAAAAAAACCGCAAGGGATGTTTTGCCAAGTCTGTTTGGTTCCGTCAGTCAGACAAGCAGTCAGACGCCATTTGCACTTGATTGAAATGGTAAGCTGATTCCACCCGGCTTCTTCACCAATTCCGCACGTTTCCTCAAATGGACAACAAAAGTGGGTGGTCGCTCGCCTCCAGGAAAAAAGGTGAGGCGAATGCGAGAGCCACCGCATGTAAGTTGAATACCGTTGGGTAGGGTAGGGACCTCTCACAACTGCGAGTTGAATCCCGCTGGGCGGGGAACTCTTACAATCGTGCAAGGGTTGTCTGTCTGTGTCGGCACTAACGCGCCACTCGCCGCGTATTTTAGATTACAACCAGTGTGAAATGAAGGACAAAAAAAGATCTAGCAAACATTGTACAGCGGTTGAAAATGCGCATTTTCAGACTGCACCCCACGAGCGTGTTACTACCTTTGCACCACTTCGGGAGGTGGTTGGAAAAGCATTCAGCTGCGCGTGGTTTGAATCCGCGCCAGATCCCGGACGGACGTAAGGTCCGACCCAGATGGCATCAGGACGATGGTAGGTCCATTAAGGTGGCCGTAAAGAGCGCGCGACTGACCTGTTTGAGTCATTTTATCCTACCGCTTTAACCGTTTTAAAGGCCATGCAAGCGGCGTTAATAGCGCGGGTTTCGTAAGGTGTCAGCGTAATCAATCATTTGCAGCAAAAAAAAATTTCGTTCGTTGCGCGCCACGAGGGGCCCCATCTGTGATGAATCCCAGAAGGCGCCCTAAGTGCTCCGTGATCCATCTGTAAGTAGTTAAAGCAGGTTAATTCATGCACAGGTGTCTCTGCAATCCTGCGGTCCCTTTGGATACCCTGGCAACTCGTTCTGAACGGCGGTGGTGGTCGACTAACAACATAAGTACAGGATATGCGACTTTCCCTCGCTTGGATAGCCCACACGGAGCCCGTACTGAGAAGTGAGTAACTCCGTTTCACTTCATACTCCATGTCGCATGCTTCCATTTCTTGCTCGCTTTTTGGAAAATTAATGCATACGAACCGAACTTTAAGGAGAAACCTTAAGAATGGCACAACTTGCGTACTTGCGCGAAAAAACTCGCAAGCCGTGACACTCTAATTGATGACCAAATGGTACCTATCCCGTTTCGCCGCACCCCGTCTTGCCTCCTCCACGGCTAAGGAATCCATTGTTGCAAGCAGGTTTGCGCAGACGACTGCGCAGTTCACGCTTCGCTTCGCCTGATGCAGATCATATACCATGTGGGATATTCTGAAGTGCAGACGCACAGCTTCATAGAATTGTGCGCTATGGTCTGTTATGCGACGAATCCGTAAAGAGATACGCCTCGCACATTGCTCTATGAACCCTAACGGTCATGCCGGGATTCGACACTCCAGGACATGTATGTATGTGAGGGACTAGGACGAATTTTTTTTTCGGCTTTGTGCCCGTGCAGGTTTGATCAGCATATGCCGTGACGCGTTTCTGAATGGCTGTTACGGCACATCGCGTGCAAACAGGAAGAGAAAAGACCTGAAAAAAGCGCTCGCGGAGTTTCTTCATTGTCCCAATATCAAGTCCATATTGCTGCGAGACAAAGCTATGCTACTGTGTTGCTATTTAACGTTGACATGCGACATGCATTGTGGGAGCGGGGGAGGATGGACACGCAAAAAAACCTTCCCGCAAAAAAAAACAACATAAATTTTGCATGGTGAAACTCGGATACTCGCTCCGTGTGCTTCCTTGTCGATCAAATTCGGAAAACGTTCATTTTGCAGCATATTTGAATGAAGACTGTGCTCCGAAGGACCTTTGGTGTTGCTCAACGCTATTCCTCCCCAGATATCGCACTTCCGTGGGCATACCGAAAACTTAAAAAAAAAGAGTCAAACCTTTCAATAATCATACAGAACACTCTCAGAACGCAGGGTTCTGAGGTGATTCGGCGGTTTCCATTACTTGTGGTGGGTAGTTAATCAATTGGACAGGGAAAGACAAACGTTA
The DNA here is from genome assembly GCA_027604605.1 of Borealophlyctis nickersoniae. Taxonomy (NCBI): domain Eukaryota; kingdom Fungi; phylum Chytridiomycota; class Chytridiomycetes; order Rhizophlyctidales; family Borealophlyctidaceae; genus Borealophlyctis; species Borealophlyctis nickersoniae. Next base: position 8,866 of record JADGKA010000935.1, read on the forward strand.
TGTATCGCCGCAGACGGAGGAAGAAAAAACCGTAGCTTGCAATGATTGAAGAACCGTTGCCTCGTTGAATTTGCCAATGCCGCGGGGAACACTTCTTAGCTGCAGGTATGAAAAGAACTTTATTTGAGAAGGGAGCGTACTCGTGCGTCCGCGTCCACTGTTCGTCCAGAACTGTTGCCATTTGAAGAACGAACGTCAGAGTGTCGTAGGTGTTGCTGACAAGCACGTCTGAAAAAGAAAGGAAATTGCATCGCGTAGCTTCCCATCTGCTTTTTTTATATGGAGGCCGGCAGTAATAAGGTTGCCAAGTGTCGGCTTTCCCTTTCGCATTACGGTGGAGTTGAAACGTTGTTCCACGGGGCCTGTGCGAGGACAGACTGCGCCAGTGGATGCGGAATTGGCCAGGTTGAAAAAAAAGTATACGGGAATGAAACCACCAAAGTACCAGGACACCAAAGATGTTTAAACCATGATGGAGAAGCACATATGGAATATGAGACGTGGCAAGAACTTGATGTACAAAAGGCCAAAAAACCGTGACACTGTGCGGAATTAAGATTCAGCTACGGACGTTAACGCGGTGACGATGGAAGCGCGGCCGGTACAAAATGACTGCGAAATTGTTGACCCCAAGAGACCATCTGGACATGCTGAAATAACAAAATCGATGAGCGGAAAAGAAGATGGTTTGCATTGTAAGGTCACGCAGGTTCGTGCATCGAAAGTCAACGTTCACGGCAAAACATAGATAATTGTCCTATCCGCATTGGCAATAATTGTCCTAATTGCATTGTCACTCATTTCCATGGGCTTATTTACAAAAAAGTTGGTCAGGGGAACAGTAGGACGTCGCCGGTTCTGCTTTGTGCTGGGACCGGCAGCATAGAGGTTGCCCAATCTAAGCTTTTCTTTTCGCATTTTCGATGTATTGACGGCGGTACTAAGGGATTTTGACGTTTGTTTCTTGCTTGTCCCTCGCATGCGAGAGGATGGGAAAATAGCTGGCAGAGAAGCGATGCGCGATCCCCGGTCGCAAAAAAAGCGCAGCGAATCGCACGACGATTTAACATATCGCGATGTATCCAACAGGAGGCCTCTTGCATTCAATTCCTTTGACGTGGGTATTTAGATGGTATAGACAAAATTGGAGGATTGTGCATTTTTTTAATACGGCAGGATAAGAAATGAACGTCCAGATACAGTAGCAGAGGACGTGTTGTGGAATGGATACCCTAATGGATTATCTAGTCACATGACCCCAAGCATCTTGTGTTACGACGGCCAAGAGGCGCATAAAGTAAAGTAAGGACGACGTGTTTCGATGCGTTGAGTCTGGACTTGCCGTTGGGGCGTTTGAACGTTGTTTCCCACGCCCGCCAGTGTCTATTCCCTACCGAAATCCCGTTGACGGAGGAGGACGAAGGGTCATTCACTTCAACTCTCAAAGCTTCGAATAGGTAACACTCCCGCAAAGTCGCTGATTCAAACCCTCAACATCACCCTGCGTTGCGTCGAGGGTGACCCGCTGCATTGCCGAACCCACGTTCCTCGTCCCCTGCTGATCTAATTGGAACCAACCCCTCTCCTCTCTGTCCTCAACCGCGATGGCCCCGACAACCTCTGTCTCGTTATCCTTGACTCCTCCCACCATCACCCGCTCTTACTCGACTCCGCCACAAGAGAAACCGGTATCTCATGAACGCACGGCGAAACATGCAAGGGATAACAACAACAACAGCACCAGCAGCACTGCTACTCCCAACGGGGAGACAAAGGAGAAGAAATCAATCAACAAACTGCTCATATTGACTCCCGTCCACAGGAGTGGTGCAGGCATGGAAGCATCGCCTTCAACACCGCCTCCGAGATCTGCTCCTCCTCCCCGTGATTCCAATTCATCATCACTATTGCCCATTCCTCACAGTATCTTTGATAATGGTAAGTTCGCGGGCCGAAGGCGAGCCGTTCATGCGACCGAGCGATAGCTGGGAGCAGCCCAAAATTGGGGCTAGACTCGAGGGCGAGCGAATGCGAGCCTCGAGTCTAACCTCGATTTTGCGCCCTTGCGCGAGCGAAGCGATGTGCTTTGGTGGAAAATGGCCAACTTGGGGTTAGACTTGAGGGCGAGCGAACTCGAGCTCGAGTCTAACCCCAAGTTGGCCCTGGATTTGCGCAGCAAATCGGACCTGGTTTTACTACTCATCAGACATACGGAGCATACCGCTTTTGCTTCGAAAGCTGATGGGGTTGCAGGGGGGTGAAACCCCATGCTTTTCGATTTGCGCAAGCAAATCGGACCAGGTTTCACCACTCATCCAGACATACGTAGCAAAGATATTGATTTGCACAGCAGATCGGACCTTGTTTGCACACTTTCCCACCACGGACGAAGCATAGGGGCCACACTTTCCCACCCACACATACAAAACATACCGCTGACAAACTCCATTCTTTTGCAAATACAGATGTCTCACCCGTAACCCCAACCCCAACTCTCGAAACAGCAAATGAACTGTTTCCACACCCATCAACATCTTCACTCCATTCCTCCTCCTCCTATGCTGCGCTCCCTCCACATCACCCATCTTCCATATCCCATCACACCACAAATCTGGCAACCACGCTCAGTACCTCCGCCGCTTGTGCGGCTGCTGCTTCATCGGCTGCTAGTTTTTACCTGCCTTCGCATTTGGGGTCTCCTGGTCACGGCGGGCACGGTCTCGGTGGGAGGATGATGACTCCGACAAGTCAGCTGGCTGAGACGGCTGTTGGTGTTCGAGAAGCTGCCAAGAATATCGGTGAGTTTTGTGCATACATGTTCGATTGTGGAAAGGTGCTGGTGGAGACGTCAATTTGACATTTGACTCATTCTGAATTTACGCCAATAGGACGAGCTTTGGTCAAATTGGAGAAACCGACGACGGTCATGCTTGTCGCAAAGGTCTTTGATGTAAAGATTATCCAATTCACACGCCAATTGGCTTGTCACTTGATTGATACCCCCCGAACGTGCATTGGCATGTCTGGATTGACTTGGTAAGTTACCTCGTGCTTTTGCGACCAACAGAGCATCATCGGAAGCACGAAAACGGACCATCAAGCTGACAAGTAAATGGTTCACGCACAGCTACATTGACGAAAAACTCAAATCTCACCCCGCTTTCAACTACTCTCGTCTGATCTCCCACTACCCGCATTACGCCTCCAAAATGCGGTTCTGGACACCCGAACTCTGCGCCCGGCATTCCGACCACATTGACTTCATCGTCACCCTCGGAGGTGACGGAACCGTGCTCTACACGTCCTGGCTGTTTCAGAATTCTCAAGTTCCGCCTGTGATTCCGTTCCATTTTGGGTCGCTTGGGTTTTTGACCAATTTCGATATTTCGGACATTAGGGATGTCTTGCAGAGGGTGATTGGGTGTCAGGGGGAAGGAGTGAGGGTGAATATGAGGATGAGGTTGAGTTGTACGGTTTGGAGGTCGCCGGCGAGGGGTGCGGTGACAGGGAAAGGGCATGGAAAGACTGGCGCAGGTGTTCCGGGTGTGCATCAGAGGGCCGGAAGCGACACCTCCTTATCCGCGCGTCGGCCCAATAGCACGGGTCACGGCGGCGCAAACGGCCACCCCAACGGCATCCCCATCAACGGCGCCATGTACCCACCCACCATGCCAAGCCCACTCAACAGCAACACTGACCTATTCGCAAACATCCCCCGCTTC
>JADGKA010000936.1:0-12567 GCA_027604605.1 Borealophlyctis nickersoniae
GAGATACGGTCTTCTCGCGGATACCATGAACAGAAAAGGGCCCATCGGACACATACAGGGGTGTTATGAAGGGGGGTCGCCTGTTTCAATGTTTACACCACAGACGGTCATTGCGATTATGAAATTAATGAAACTTGACTGAAGGGTATCAAACGAACCAGTGGGTTGTCGCGACTTTTTGCAATTTTCACCAACGATATAGGAGTAGCGATAAGAGGAAAAGTCTCTCCGACCAGAATCCATGACTGCATCATCTTTCACCCATCCACATCAGTAAAGGGTATGCCCAGATTCCACCTACAGTACATATCACGCGTTCGCCCTAGCCACTTCCCAGGAATTACAACCCCGTCCATTCAGTAGACGAAGGCATCAACGGAACCAATTTGAACCGCCGTCTCCACACCAACTGCAGCCCCCTTTTCTCCAAATTACGTCCAAACATCTTTCGCAACCTCCCAGCCAATTCTTCCTCACAGTAAATCACCTTCAACTTCCTGCACCCTTTCAACAGCGCCCGGAATCCCCTTTCGGTCAACTGGGAGCACCCAACCAACGCCAACCTTTCCAAATCCTTCGCATGATTGGCGAGACACTCCAACGTTCGGTCAATGAGGAAATGCCCGCCGGATATATCCAGCTGGCGTAACTGGGCACCACGGGAAAAGATCAGGTCGACAAGTGTGGATTCATCGTCAGCGTGGCCCGCCGCGAACCCGCCGGAAGGAATGTGTAGGGCGTGGAGATATGGCCCATTGGTTGCTAGTTGCTTGAGAGCTGGGTAGGTGGACCCTGACAAAGGGAATCCAAGGCCTTTCAGGTTTGGGAACCGCGTTGCGATAGTGGTGATTGTTGTGGGAGATATGACGATGCTGTGAAGGAATATCTGTGACAGGTTTTTGCATCCTGCTAGGAGACTGGCCACGTGGTTGTCGTTGAGATCCACCGCTTTGCAGTGAAACAATTTAAGGTTTGGGCAGTTCCGAGCAAACAGGGGCATGATGCGGTCGAGCGTTTCGAGGGGAATACTCCGACGAGATAAGGTAAGGTGCTCCAACGGGGCAGCCACGCTGTAAGCTACGCGGGCGATCAGGTTGGTCACGGTGGGACGGATGCCCAGACTCAACGCTTTGAGTTTTGCGAATCCGCTCGTCAACATGGGGTCCGAGGCGAATCCTTGCCCGACCATCATCTCATTGCCCCCATTCCTGAACCCAAAATCCCGTGCGGAAAACGACACCAAGTTCGGACACGCACCAAACACGTCACGCATCGTCTCGACGTGAATGAATTCGACTTCCAGCACCCGTAACCTTGGCGCCATCAAAACCAACGCGTTTATGATGGTAGCGTCGGGATCCCATTGGTGGTATTCTACCCTCCTTAATTTCCCCGCCCTTGCAACAGCACCGCCAATCGAGGCATTTCTGCAGGTGAGGAACTTTGCGGCAACGCCTTTGGACCAAAGGCACACGTCCCCCCACAGGAACTCGGTGGCGGTGGCGTTCCAGGTTTTGGAGACTAAAGTGCACGTTGCGAAGGCGCGTGTGCGGGCGGCAGGGTCGAGGGTGGACAGGAGGAAGCGAAAGATGTGGCGGAGTAGCTCGGTAGGCAGGTGGTGGGAGCTCAGACGTTGGGGGGTACCATGGTGAGGGGCTAGGGGTAGTGCGTCGGTAGAAGCGGGGTCGGGAGGAACGGGTCGGTTGTTGTTTCTGGAGTGCTTCAGAGCGGAGGATACCGAGTCAGACAGGGCGAGGTAAAGCCTTTTGGCTGCCTGTTCAAAGGTTTTGGGCATGCTGTGGAAAGGACGACAAACAGGTTGGAACCCGTCACATTGAGATTTTTTGATTTGGACTCGAACACTTACTGGTTACAAGTCATAGCTATATCAGTCCGAACGTTTCGGACAAAAGGTGGGGGCACAGTCACCACGGGCGTAGTCCCCATCCGTTTCATTCGCGCTTTGGAAAACCCTTCGGATCCATTCAGGCCTTTTAGGTTTAATAGTGACGCAGTATTTTGTGCGGGAACTTTGGTCCTTGAATAGGTAGTTTATACTATGCGACTCCCATCCCCATAAAGCTATGGACTTACGAATATCGGGACGTCTCCGGGGACGCAAATCTGGGGCTTGAATCAACCAATACGTTTTACCACCAAATATTTGGTGGTTCTAATTCGCCTGTATTACCGTTGCTGGGAACCCTATCATCACGGTGCGTTTTCGATGGTGTTTGCTTCCTGCGCGTGAAACGCGCTTATCAATTGCATTTTACTCACCCACATCTTGCATATTCACAGATTTCCGTCCGAGTCGCCAAAATGAAGTTCTCCACCTTTCTTTTCCAAACTGCCTTGTTGTGCGGTTATGCTCCATAGCATGGCGCTGCGCGGGCAGAGTGCCGATACGTGTTTTTCGAACCTGAGGAGGATGTGACCGTTACCGACTGCTTTGTATCCAGCCCCGACGTGGTCACTCCCGGAACACAAGTCGTAGTTGAATCATACACCAGGGAGCAGACGCCTCAACGGCTTGGAGATCTCGCGTGCGGTGTCGTTGTAAACGCGACAAAGTTCGAAGCTACGGGCGCGCATGCAATCCTAGTCAACACCACCACGTTTGTGCCTGGTAACCGGGCTATTGACGGTGTATGTGGTTACCGCATCCAACCGACCTTGCTCCAACGAAATCTACAAAATCTCTGCCGCTTCTCAGTCCACTCCACATCTTGCCGTGACCCTCGCAGCCTTATTCGCTGGTCTCGTTACTTAACGCCAGCCCATTACATCTCCTTGTTTTGTTTCTGCATAGAAAATATAATGAATGCCCTCTTCCCACTAGTACACTTACGCCGTCGTCTTTCCGTTTTTTGATGTGGACAAGAACGCTTGCATGGTTTTCACGGATTCCACTAGCCATTGGAGCGAAAGCCCTTGGAGGGTTTTTGCACACGACATTGTTTTTTGCGCTGATGCATGATTGTGATTAATTGCACCAGTAGCCATCCGTTTGACTCCACCGCAAAAACGATGATAATGCCCCCCAAATAGCCGACGGACCTGTAAAAATGACGAGCAACAAAGAAAATGAAATGTGGATACAAACTAATCGGGAAACCAGGGGCGGAGAGGACAAGTGACGCTATTTGAGGGGGAGCGTGAGAGTTTCACAATTCGTATGCCGCACGAGTACAGTGTGTCCAAACCCTATTTGACTGCGCGGTTGGATGGACGGGTAGTGAAACGTCCAAACCGAAGAACACACGACGAAAAAAAGCGAAGACGTTCTTGACTGGATGAAGCCTAAAAGTGGAACTTGAATCTCTATTCAGCCGAATATGGATTGTCAGGCATCTGAATCGCTTTTCGGACGGAGAATGTTGCTGCACACGGGCTTTAGCAGCTGCTACCCACCTCAATTGACTCTTCGGACCGTTGAGTTGGACCAAGTAAACCGGAATGGTGCAAGTAGAGTGATGACCAAACAACGCGGAACGAAAAAATGGATGACGGATCGGGGAACGCCCGGGCAACGTCTCTTGGACGGTTGAGGTTGGTTGTCACTCGGTCATGCCCGGCCAAATCAGGCGGTTGAAGTAAACAAAGGGATATCCCACCTTCGGATTCTGCCCCGCCCTGCAACGGACAAGAACCCGGGAAGGAGCTAGAAGGCTTAGTGCAGCTTGCCCGTGCCAGCCTGTAGGTGCCAATGATACCATTCTCATCAGGCGTAAATCCTTGTAGGGCAAAACGTAAACTGCCTTACCCCTACTAATCATCACGACAAACCGTGGGTATAAATACGCCAGAGCAGCACAATACTCTCCGCCCGCGCAAATGCGTCTACTGTACGAAGCGTCATTGCGTCGCAGATTTGCCATTGTTCCACTGAAACCCAACCCCTACCCGCCAAATGGGGTACTGTACGAAGCCTCATTGCGTTGCACGTTTACCATTGTGCCCCTGAAACCCAACCGGTAAGCGAGAGGGCGCATGAGAGGTCAACGACTCCAAGAACCACACAACGAAAAAGACCCTCTCAATGGGAGAGCAAACCGAGCTCGGAACGTAAGGCACTGCATCCGCCCAATGCTGATAGAAATCAAACTACCAAGTCTATGGCGCGGCGGGAGGAGTATACAAACCAAAAATGAAAGAGCAGACCTCTCAACGGGAGAGGGAACCCGAGCTCGGAACATAGGGTACCGCATTGGTCCAACAACAAGAGAAACCAAGCTAGGAAGGGAACGTACGTGCGGGGGAGGAGTTAGAACTCGGAGAACCACGTACAACGAAAACAGAGACCTTGCAACGGAAGAAGAAAGCAAGCTCGGAACGTAACAGCGTTCAGCGGGCTGCCGAGGTTTCCCATTCATACCTCCATGTACGGTGACCTTCGGGAACAACAAGGTAAGTTAGACACGCGGAATGGAAGGTAGCAACTGGCCAAAGAATGCCAGCAGTTGGAACGGGTGGGTGATGAGGCGAGTTGTTCACCGGTGGTATTCAAACCCCTGAGAAACGTCCTAAAAAGAAGCTCGGGTCAAGGGTGGAAAACAAGCACTCACCACTTCCTGCTTCCCGGTCGGGTGTAGTCAATGTACAAGGATTTGGCCCAGTTGTGTGCGTAAAATAGGGTCGTAATCCGAGAAATCCATAACCAAAACAGGAGTAAGAGTTACCCCCGAACATAATAGCGGACGTGCTCCATGGCTGACCGGGGCCCGCTCATATTCAAAAGTGCGGTGCGAGGAGATATACTGGTTATATTAGGTATATTCCAGATACGTTTTATGCGATTGTCATTATTCTTCAACGCTAGGCCAACGAAACCAATGGAAAAGGCAAGGTAGGCGGTCAAAAAGGTGACCCACCGTGCGCTGGATTCCCGTCCGTTCCCACATTTACTGGCCGATGGTACATCAACACCACCCACATCCACTCCACATCTGTACTTGGTAAGTTGGTGATTGTTGAATACAATAAACAGGACCGAAAAAAAGTTGCTGACAAGTACCTAGTAATAACCTGAAGGGGCGGGTGAGAGACGCTCCCTCTGGCACTTTTCCCTGAACTTCTCGTAAGGCTTACTCTCACCAAAACACCCAACGAGGTAGACTGTTTGGGACGTAGATTCAGATTGAAATAACCCGTCTGGAAAACACACCTGGGCAGATTGAAAACCCAAAAAGGAAGCGACGATGATGATGGTTGTGTGGGTTCCGATTCGTGTGCTGGCTGTGCGCGCAGTATCGACGCAACAAAGTGATGGACTATGTACTGAGAGACGGATGGGGTGTCGCGGCCCATCAAACAAAAAACTGGGCACGACACAAAAAAGGCGGTATAACCATGATGGCGGAACTAGGGGTTGGGTTGCTGTAACATCCATTCCCCGGCCGTTGTTTTGTGCCTCAAGACGCAAACATGACCGACGGGTGCTGGGGGACAAAGAAAAAAAACGACGTCTGGATCATACAGGAAGAATCGCAGGATAATGGGTAATTAATACCCGTATAGCTCATGAACCCCATCGGGTGTCTGATGCACTCAAATTCCTTTCACACTTCACACAAGCCGTTGCATGTCAAGCGGTGGAGAGAAAAAAATGCGGCTTCATGAAAGTATCAACGACAGGGGGCGTGGACTCCTTAGCGAATCAGTCATCGGGCTTGTGTAAGGGTAAGGGAGTGAACAGTGGAAGGGGAGAGAGTAGTTTGTTTGAATGCAACCCCAGCTGTGGGAACAAAGTAGGAAAAAACGAGGTACGGCTTCTGTCTAAATCGCAAGGTATGGGTAAGTGATACCCGTCCTCGATTGAGATCCAGTGGCATAGCTCACGAGCCCTTGATGCCCTCAAACCCCTTTCACACAAGTTCGTGACGTGTCAAGCGGCCGGGGCAGGGGCAAAAAAATTGCGGAAAAGTGAAACGTGATATATCAACGCACGAAAGGGTGGAAGTCCTTTGCGGGTCCGTCATCAGGTCGTCGCAAAGACACGAATATCGGAAGAACAGACAATTAGGGAGTTCTACGGCACAAACCCTCAGAATAGTACAAGTAGCCTGGACTGAAGGTTCGAAAAAAAGATGGGTGGGGGGAAGAGTGCGCGGATGGCCTTCCGCCACACCGTCGGGCATTAAGCATAGGGATTTTGGTTACGGGTCAGGGCGATGATTGGTTAAATTTGAAACATCCAAGTTAAGAGGCCTTATGAAGGGAGTCGAAACCCAAAGAACTGGGAAAGATAACCGTCCGCTTTGCGCGCAGTCGCGGATCCCCGATTTCCATCATTTTCAAATTGCAAAAATATGTGAGATGCCTCAGCGAATGCTCACTTCTACGTTTGCCAATATTCGACGGACGGAAGAAAAAAGATGACAATTGTTGTGTGCGTCCCCAACTCGTCTGCTGCTTGCTCTTGCAGCAGTACCTGTTTGCAAACGTGGACGAACGTTTGCGGTAGATAAGGGAGGATATATTCCTCTCGCAAACCCGCCCTCGGTTTCTTGTTCGCCAATAGGGACGTAGCTAGCTATGGAATGCCCACAATTTTTGTGCCTCAAGGAGTAAACAGAGAAAAACGTTGCCAAAAAAAGCTATGTTCTATTATTATGGAACCCCCGGGCACGGGTACCTGATACCCGGTCGCCGGCTTGCGATGGTGTATCTGCTGTTTGACGCATTGAACCCATCGGGATCCGATGAACTCAAGGTCTCAATTGCTTAAGATTGTCAACCGCGCGAGGGAGGGGCAAAGATCGTTTTCGCCAAAAAAACCGATGCTTTCATACTCCTGAACCGCAGGGCGTGGATAGCTTGACACACATGCCCGGCTTGAGTCCCCTTTATTCTCGTAAAAGCTGGATGGTTTAAACTTCAAACTCCGGAATAGTATAGTAAACCAGACTTGAAACAAAAGATGGGAGGATGAAGGATGCCGGCCAGCGATTTCATCGCCCAAAGCAAAACACACGAAACAAAAACTCCAACAAAAAATTACCGGGCATGACAGATGAGTTGCAACGGGGTTGGGTGCCCGCGGACGACGACTCTTCCACGGTTGTCTCGTTCTCTCTCTCAACCGCAATTGAAAGTCCGGCTGATTTGTCGAACGTCGGGCCAAAGCGAAACACATGAAAAACGAAAACTCCCAACAAAGATTAGAGCGGATGGCCGGATCAGTCGCAACGGGGTTGGGTACCCGAGACAATACGTCGTGGTTGTGCTTTCTCGCTTGCGATCTCTCGACGCAGTTTGAAAGCTCGTGATCATACTTGCTGTGTCCCGCATGTCTGTTGAACGAGGTGAATGAAAAAAATCATTACCCGCATGGAAACGGAATTGCCGTCGGACACGGTACGGTATCTCAATGCCCTGCTGCGCACACTCGACCTGTGGATACCGTAGAATACCCTGCGCTTGCTCCACATTCCATTCAAAACACTTGCTGTGCAAGGCGTGGATGTCAAGTAAGGCGAATGGAAAAAAGGATCATATGTCCACTACAAACTTCCGAGGGGGACACCGTACGCTGTCTATGCCCCGCTGCTCGGATTCAACCTGTGGATAGCATGCAGAATACGGCCTCTCCAAATTCCGCTCAAAATCTCCGGGTCAATCCCAATATGATCTGTTTGACTCAATACTTAAAACACTAGCTGGTGATGCTGCGGTTAACGGACCTGCAAGCCCAAAAAAAAACAAAGGTCAGGAAAATGCTTAATGGCTGGACAACGCCGTGCGCGTTAACTAAACCTGATAACGAGGCGGATAGGTCGGTATCCAGAAACACTGGCCAGTGTGTGGATAACAAGAAAGGAAGAGGGGACGCCAAATTTGCAATTTTAGGTGGCCGGATGTACCTGAGCAAAAACATGAACAGAGGAACCCAAATAATCTAGCGTGCGCAGCTAAATCACCAGCTCCACGCAGCGGATAGGCCCGTCCACGTAGTTTCGATGGTTTTTTTTGGTTTGGGGTGGCTAATCACCGCTGGCATACCTGTAAACATAGCACGTATGCAGGACGAAAAAAACCAGCTGCTTTGTTCAAAGATAACACTGTGAACGGCTTTGGCATCCGTTCGGGAGTCTCTCCTTGGGCGGCACATTTCACGCTGGGAGGTACAATCCCAATCTGATGTGTTTTATCAGTACTTAGGCACACGCTGGTGTTATTGCAGTCGACCGACCTGAGTGACAAAAAAATCAGAGATGGGAAAAGAGCTTGAATGGCTGGACGACGCCGGGTTCGTGCGTCAACCTATTGTCAACGGTAGGTTGTAGGTATCATCGAGAAACAACCCCCCGTGTGTAAAGAAAGTGAAGGCGCTTTGTGTGGAGTAATAATGCGAAGAGGGGTGCGATGTGCAATTTTTGGCGGCTGACAGACCTAATCAAAAAACATAAAACGCGGAAAGATTATCTGCCCGCCCCGCAGCTACCTGCTCATTGCCGGGGATAGTCCTGCCCATTTCAACACACACTTTTTTTCTTTAGGCATATAAATGGACTTTTGTAGCACTCCTGAATCGCCGCGGGTGTAAGTAAGTCGTGACATGTAACCGTCAACTGAGGCAGGACGAAAAAAACATCTTCAGGAAGACCGGAACAGGGTGGCCCCTTCGTCGTCCGTCGGGGTACTCCTCGTCAAAGCGTAACGTCAGAGCAGGGTTTTACCCAAGAACAGTACATACGATACCACCATGCCGCAATGATGGACCGCCCGAAAGATGGGTGGCTAGCCTACAATTCGTCGTACCTCGCGCCAAAAGCTCCAACAAAAACGAAGTAAAACAGTTGGAGCTTACAGTATGGTATTGGTACATGTCTGTTGGTGTACGGGTACCTATAAACAGAGGGAACCAGAATAATCCGCCTGGCCCCGCAAGCAGCTACCCGCTCCATTGCAGGGGATGTCCTCTCCACCCAGTTTCGACGTGTTTTTTTGGGTTTGGGCGGGTAAGCTTTTGCACTAACGCGAATCATCCCAACATAACTGTAAATGTAAAACGAAGCACGACCAAAAAATCGTCTGGCTCCGAAGGAGGACAGGGTGGACCCCTTCGTCATCCGTCGGGGAGGCACTCCTTGTTAAACCTGCCCGAAAATAGTGCATATAACCACCACGCCAAAGGGGTGAATAGTCGAAAGACCGGTGGATAGCTTACCTTACAGTATTCACTCCGAATGACCGCGGCGTAAGTCGTGACCTATAAACGTCAAACGAGGCAGCAGGCAAAAAAACCACGAAACTAGCTGTCACAGCAGCACTCCTCGTTGAAACTCAACGTCAGGAGCGGGGTTTCAGTTAAACATCAAACCCAAGAATATGACATACAGATATCATCATGCCGCAGTGGCTAACAGCCGCACACCAAATAACAAACAAAAAAACACAAATATATATGCTGGTGATAGTAGTATACCGCAAGGGGATTGGTTACCCTTCCCTCGGCAGCAAACAAGAGAACAACGGACCGTCAGTTTCGGTTTCTCGGGGATCGTTTATCCTTGGTGGTAATTCCAAACCGCGGCGGCAAAGCGCAGTCATTCCGTGCCAAAGCGGCGACGAGCCCCAAAAAAAAAAAAGAATGTCCGCATATGGAAACGGCATTGCTGTAAGGGCCGGTAACCGTTCTGCCGTGTCTATCATGGCCCAGTGCACGGCTTCAACCCTGTGGAAGATTACGCGGGATCAGAAACGAGAAGAGGGATGATGGATGTACACGGCTACCCTCCGTACGCCAACGCCCACTAATTTCTCTTCTTGAGACTGTACCGTCGGTTTTCTTTTTTTGATGGATACACTGCCAATTGATCCCATCATGCATTAACGCAAAAAAAAGAATATGAAGTGAGAACACCCGCCAAGGGAAGGGCTAGTGACCGGTCTGCCCTGTCTATCATGGTGCCAGTGTGCGGATTGGAGAGATCAGTCGGCCCCGCGGCATAATAGGGACCTTCCAAACGATCTTCATTGTATTTTCTGTACAGAAACGAAAAGAGGGGATAAGGTCGGCAAATGGTCGTGTCCACCACTCCTCTCGTGTTCTTTGTCGGGCAATTGACCGCCCGCACTGAGTAAACAATTTACTTATTTCGCAACCACATCTCCGCTTACTGCGCGTGCGCGGGGTGTACCCAAAGTCGTGATTGTAAGAGACCAACGCGAGCGACAAAAAAATTCGAATTTCATATAAAGTCCATTTAAGGCCCAGTTGACCCCTTCTGCACGTCCTGTCCACCACTCGGTTTCTTCTCTCGAATTCTCGCCCTTGCTGCGCGTGCGCGTGGTGTAAATCACTGCTTGCGCGCGAGAAGTCGTAATATGTAAAACGACGCGAGGGACAACAAAAAATAGTTAATAAGGTGACAGGCCAAGGGGCCGGTGGACGCCTTTTGCGCGTCTCTCACGGCCCACTTGGGGACACTATAAAACGCCACTGACGTTTAAACAAAAGCGATGACGGATTAAGTAATAGGAAGAGGGTGCAATTATATTTCATTTTTTAGGAAAAGGGAGAAGAGAGGGGCGCCAGCGTCCCTCTGTCCGTCCGTTCACTCTTTTGTTTTTAGGGCCCGTAATAGGGACTTTCAAAAGCAGTCTCCAAACACAAGCTCGGACGGTTTACAACATCCCAGCAACAACCGCCAAAACACCCGCACCGACCCACACAGCACCGACCATCGCACCCACACCCTTCACACTCACACCCCCATTCGTCCCACCACCGTTACCACTCCCCGTCTCATTCATCCCATTCCCATTCGGCCCCGCCGTCTGCCTCGTCTCAGTCGCCTTATCCACACCCGTCCTATTCACACTCCCATCCGTATTATACAGAGTCCACTTTAAATCCACATTGACTTGCACCCAATTGAACGCGTCAAAGGGGCGGTCGAGTTGCTCGATGGGGTGGGGGTTGGAGGGGTCGCCGAGGTTCTTACACCTGATTTATTCAACGTATCCGGTATGTATGTTAGTATTAGTTTGTGGTTGCAGGGTGTGAAACCAGGTCCGTGCTGCAGCAAAAGCGGTATGCTTCGTCCGTGGGGAACAAGTGTAAACAAGGTCCGATTTGCTTTGCAAATCGTAAACGCGTTTGCTGCGCAAATCCGGGCTAACTTGGGGTTAGAGCAAGTCTCACCCCAAGTTGGCCATTACCCGACCAGAGCACATCGCTTCGCTCGTGCCGGTGCGCAACCCACCTGAGTGTTAACCCCTGGTAGAACGCATCACCCCCAGTAATACAGGCGAAACAGGGTTTGGATGCCGGAATGGGCAGGAGGGATGAGCAAGCGTAGATGTCGAATGGACGGGCGGTGGAGTTTGTGGTGGTAGTGGTTATGTTTAAGGTTGGTTTTGCGAGGTCTGTGCATTGGGATGTGCAGGTGGGTGGGGGGCTGAGGGAATAGATGAGAGAGTCGGCGGTTGTTGGGGGTGTGAGGGAGAGGGCGGTCAGGGTGACGAGGGTGAGGGTGAGGGTGGTGCGCATTGTTTAGGTTTTGGAATGAGGTTGGTAGCCTGGTCGATGCGTTTCGCTGGTTTCCTCTGCTGCCACTGCCTAGAGGTGTTGCAGGTTTATAAGTTGTGTAGTGCGCGCTGGACCAGATGGACCTGCCGCCGTCGCAACGTCGACGGAAACGGAGGACCGAACGCGTTTCGCAAGGGAGACGTGTGTAACCGAAAGTATGTCCGACCATGTGGGGTGTGTGGCGCCTGCATTCGGACACATAACTGGATACCCCCTCATAAACAAGGGACGCGCAGCCTTACTGTATGTAGAATCGTCTTTCCCTTCCTATTCCGTTATGTTATTAAAAATGAATCCGCTTCACAAAAGACAGTAAATGACAAGGTAAATTCAAAGTTTTAACAAGACCGAGAGACTCTTTTGAGTATGGATACCCTCCTTTGGAAGGAAGGACGTCATTGATTGGGATATCTGCACGTGAGATGGATGCAAGCCACACCCAGTGGAATCTGGATGGATGTTACACAAAGGGAAAGCGACGCGTTGAAAAAAGGAACACTGCGTCCGAATTGGGAGAGGAGCCCATCAGAAAGAATGGGGGCTTTTTTTGTTTACTGGTAAACTTAAGCGCACAGGGAAGGAAGGGAGACGAGGGAGCACGGGGGGTGGAGACCCTTGCAGCAGCCAGCAGCCAGCAGTGATCCCTCGGAGGCAGGCAGGCAGGAAGGCTGATTCTGGCATTCGTGCCCATCTCGGGAAAATATCTGTAACTCCCTGGGTGGAGGGACAGAGGGACCCAAAGGAAAGGTTGTGGACAGAAAAACCATCCCCCCAGAACTGTAAATAAATAAGTAGACCTCGTTCTCCTTCCCGTCGCTTTTGCTCTTTTGTTTTCCTGTCAGAAACCAAGAGTCCTCCAGAAAAATGTCGAACGAAGAAAACGACATCTGGGCCATGGCCGCCGAGGAGGTTGCTCCGGCCGGTAACGACGAGGACGACGGCGCTCACCCAAAAGAGCTCGACGACGTCGCTTCTTCCGTTGCCCGTCCTCGCACTCCAACCCCCGAACCCCACATCGTCACCCCTCC
>JADGKA010000937.1:0-12564 GCA_027604605.1 Borealophlyctis nickersoniae
GGGCAGGGAGAGTGAGGCGGGCGGGTTGTTCCTTCCGATAGGGGGTTGCGAATTGTAGTTTGATAGGTATTACTGAGAGTGGGAAATACAACATTGGGGTGTTGCTTGCAAATAAAGTCTGGACAAAGCTGGTTCTCGACTCGAAACCGAGTTGTCGGGACTTGAGCTTGAAGTGCTTGAAACGCGGTCGCGTGCAGTTCCTTTCTCTCCTCGTTCCACTTCCTTCTTCTCATCTAAAAAGTTACTCGTTTCTCGTTTCAATTCGGCGATTGAGAAGGTGGATCCTTTAGGATAACACGCAAACATCCACAGGATGAGTTATCGGACACGGTCTACGCATCACATGTATTATTACAAATTGTGGAAATATACTTCTTTACAATCTACAATCCTTCACGCACCCAAAACAAACACACCCAAAAACAACCGGGACACCGTGACCCGTACCCGTTCATTTTCACCGCAGCACAAACTCTGGCTTCACGTCCCCCACATACTCTGATTGTCCCCGCACCACATACTCTGGCTTCACGTCCCCCACATACTCCAGCTCCCCTTCCCGCACATACTCTGGCACAACCGCCGCGGTCGAATTATGATACATTTTCGCCTGATACCGCTGCCGTCTCGCCAGCAACACGGCGGCCGTCGCGATGGCGATCACACCCAGTACGCCAACGACCGTTGCTGCACCGACAATGACCGGGACGTTACCGCTGGAGGATGCAGAAGCGGATGACTCGGAAGGGGATGCACCGGTCGAGTTTACGGTCGAATTTGCACTAGGGAGTAGAGGTAGGTCGTTGAGGATGGTGAACGCGCGCGGGATATCGCATTTCCCATAGAGTCTGGAACCGCCGCCATCGATAGGCTGGCAGGTGCCGGGCGTAAAAATGTCGGAGGTTTTGCAGTTGCCTGCGCAGGTTGAGTTTTTCCTAACATAAATATTTATGCGAAAAAAAGGGAAATGGAACAAACATCGCGTTGCATGCAACTTGAGGGGTGGACAATTTTTTTCGTCAAACGTTAACAATTTACTTACCCACAACATGTTTCCTGCCATCCCGTTCCGTTGCAAATAATCTGACACCACGCCGCGAGCCGCGTACTGAAAAAACATACGCCCGCAATCTCAGTATCCAGATTCGTTTCTCCGCTGGTGCAATCATTCGAACTGTATGAAATTGTGGAGATATATTTTCGACTTGGGAAGGGTTTATGACCGTAGAGAAATGCGGGGGATACGGCCATCAGACGTTTCAAGTCGGTTGGCTGGTCTTCTGTGCAGAGTAACCGGAAATGGTCGCCCTCGTCGGAGGTGAGACCACTCAAGTTACATGTGTCGTCGGCACCAGGACAGCCATCTCTAATCTCTGTTGAGAAGCGTTGAGTGAGTGTGTGGCCTGCAGCAAAAAATGGAAGTGGAGGCGCGGCAGCAATGAGTGTTTTGGGTGAAGGTGAACCCGGACAAAGGGAAAAACACATCACAGGTGTGCATTGTGGTGCATACCAGGGTCCGTACAGTTCCATGTATCGTGCCACCACTGTCGATAGCACGATACGAGGACGGGAAGGAACAAGAGGAGAGTTAGGGAGCGCATTTTGGGTAGGTAGTTTGAGTTGAGTCTGAGCAGGTGAGCAGGTGGAGTGGGAAAGAGCGTCGGATCGGTTTCGCTGTTTCCGTCCGAGCTCCACTTCCAATACAAACGCAGTCAGTAGGTAAGGGTATGTCAGTAAGTGCAAGAAGGAAGTGTTCAGATATCTTTGCCCACGCTTGCAGTAGGTAGGTAGGTATTCTGCAGATAGGTAGCATTAAGGTATTGTTCACACAGCTCATTTGCGGGGTGGCGCTGAGAAAGTCACGAGCACACCCATAATTAGATACCTAGATAAAGAAGGGGATCCCCCATGTGGCACAGCGAGCGTTCGGACAGTCCGGACATACCTTTCCTTCCGCACCTTTCACCCAGAGAATTATGTTTCTTGGGTCTTTCTTGGGTGCCGTCAAATGTATTCGGTGGGGTTTGTCACAGGAGGGTCCACGTTAGCTTGGGTCTCGTCCAATGGTTACCTCTGTGTTTATTGGTTGTCCGTGTTTATTGGTTGGTCCGTGTTTGCATAGGTAGTTTGCGTGCATTGGTGGTTGTGTACATAGCGTATTCAAGGGAAACAACCAGGTGAGGGACGCACACTCAGACGCACAAAGGCTGGCGTAGTGCCAGCGCCGGGTAGGGGAGCTCCACCCACAAAGCAAAGCAGGCCAACCGCCAACAACGGTGCCGGCGGGCACACACAAAGCACCAGGCGAATGGCCAACAACGCGGCCGGCGAATGGCAAGATGGGGCGCATTCGGCGTTTTCATTCAACGGTGATGGGGCAAAGGCGATAGCAAATAATAACCATTGGCTGGGGAATCGTGGGGATGGCATTGCCGACTTCGGATACCCATCTCCCAACGTATTCACACAAGTCGCATACGTAGTTTGTCTAATAGAGATTCCCAAAGGAATTCCTATATGGAATATCGGCTAATGATATATCATGATACTCACCCGCAGTTGACTCACTCACGCGTTAGGGCATGAAAACAACCGATCCGGTATAGACGTCAAGTCCATGAAGGTTTCTGTCAAAAACCGTGTCAAATTCCCGTCCCCCAAACCCATGTCGCTCGGGCCCTCCCGCCTGATCTTGCAAGACAGAGGTAAAGCCTTCACTTCAACAAGCACTTTTTCCCACTCACATTCAGAGCTATTATGTGAAAGAGAAAGTTTGCAGGAGGAGTGCTGGGCTGGTGCGTAGCACAAGCTAGAAGGACGCATGGGCAGGTGGGGGGAACACTTCAGTTCTCACACACAGTGTCTGTTGCAGTGAACTATGGTGTGTCGGATGTAAAGTGGGAAGGTGGGCAGAAGGTGGGGTGGCTTCGACGCGGAAGCTTTGTGGTTTGCACTTGGGCTGGCAACCCGTTAACGTGGGAATTTCCCACCATCCCCGCTCAGCCCACCAAAGTCCCACAGGAGTATAAATACCCGACCTCCCTTCCCCCCAAAACACCCATCGGCGCCTTATAGCTTGCCATCCCAGCTCCCTTTCTTTATCTTTCAGTTCCCCCCTTTACTTTCAAGTGACACCTCTGCGGGTCCTCAACAATGAAAATCGCGGCTCTCGCTTTTCTCGTCCAAATGGTGGCGATAGCCACTGCCAGTCCATTCGGCAGCAGGCTCTTCTTCCAAGGGGATGACGATGTCGATTATTACAAACCTTCCTCCGGCCGTGGTCGCCAGGGCGGAAGCATTGGTACGTTCGTCTTTTTGGGTTGACGCGTCAACAACTTCACGTCTGACGTTTGGGTGCTTTGTTTTTGACCATTAGTTGACCGTCTCCGCGGAGACGAACGTTTCTCGAGGTTCGTCGATGCCTTGGAACGCGAGCGCGGTCTTCGCGATGATCTCTCTGACATGAACAAGCGGTCCACTGTCTTCGCTCCCACCAACAAGGTTTGTTCCGCTTCCTCCGTCTGCCCAAAGTCATCTGCTGACGGTTGCTCTCCTATTAGGCCTTCAAGCACATCGAAGACGAGATTATGGCCCGCAAGGGCAAGGACCACGACCGCCACCCGGATATGAAGGAGGTAAATCGTTGGACACACATTCTCCTTCCCTTTGTTCGGCCATCCATTTAATATCACTCTTGCAGATTCTCGCCTACCACATTCTCCCCGACCAAGACATTAGCGGCGACGACCTCCGCCCCGGCATGCTCCTCCGCACCAACCTCAAGCCCAAGTCCCTCGAGGGCCACCGCCAGCGCATCCGCGTCTTCAAGTTCGCCCACGAGGTGTACCTTAACGTCCACTCCCGCGTCGTTGAAAAGGATATGGAGGCTGAGAACGGCAGGATCCACGTCATCGACCGTGTCTTGATGCCGCCCGTAAGTCTTTGGGACTGTGATTTCCGCACCATGGGTTGCAGGACTAATACTTTTGTATATGTAGCGCGACGCTTGGCACATGATGCACGTCTTCCCCACCGAATTCTCCACGATGATCGCCGCCGCTGAACGCGCTGACATGCGCGAGGATATGGAAAGGGAGAGAGGTGTTACCGTCCTCGCCCCCTCCAACTCCGCCTGGTGAGTGTCTGCGCAGTCGCGTTTGCCTCTACCTATTCCACTCTTACTGGTTTCCTTTTTTCCTACATCGTATAGGAAACGCCTTGGAATGATGAACCTTGCCTACCTCTTTGCCAGGCACGAGGGCCGTGACGACCTCAAGAGGATCATGAAGTACCACGTAAGTTCTGCACACCCTCCCCGCGTCTGTCTATCATTACTTACCTGCCCTTCCGTCCCCCTCCCACTCAGATTGGTACCGACCTCGCCTACAGCACTCGCATGATGAAGGAAGGCGAAATGCGGATCAAGACCCGGGGCAAGCAAGAACTCACCCTTCAAGCCTGCCGTCGCCGCCGCGGTCACGAGGGGGGCCGTCGCTCCACCGACCGCGACCACCGTCGTGCCGAATGCGAGATGGGATGCCGCCGCGGCGGTGGCGGTGGCGGTCGTCGCTCCACCGATCGCAAGGACAGGGACAGGGAATGCGACGTTCGCGACTTTTACTTTACGCTTAACTACGGCGAGGCGAGGATTTCTTTGACTGACGGGCCTACCGGTATGTACTTTACATCGTGCTTTCAAACAACCGCGGCCTTCTGACGTCCTTTGCATAGAAAATGGTGTCATCCAAGTCATCGACGAGGTTCTCATCCCCGAGGACGTCAAGCTCCCTTACGAGCGCGTGTAATTGGGGACGGGAGATGGCGGGCAGTAGTGCTTAAGTTTTTGTAGCGTTTCTGTAGTTTCGTTTGCATACTGCTCCTGAAAAAAAAAATTGGGGAGGGAATAAATACATTTGCTATATTCTTCCCCACACTTTGGCTTCGAGAAATTGGTACGTTCTTATCTGCTCAGGTCTTTTTCGCATTGGCTGCATCCCTACGATCAAAGACTATGAAATAATGACCGCTTTGGGTTTGTGGTGGTCTCTCGTCCTGTGGTGACGCGAGGGAGGAAGCCTACCCTTTCACCTTCCACCTAGGTGGCTACGTCCAAGGGGTATCTCGATGTTGGCACCAAGTGTCCCGCGGTAAGGAAATTTGGCGTTTCGTTTTGATGAATTAGTTGCCGCTTATTGATTCATGGAAGGTGGCTTGCTAAAGTTTGATATCACATTCTTGTTTTTGTGGGAAAAAGGCTCGAATGGTGAACAACTTTGCTCGCGCAGCCCGGGACGCATTCCTCATCCTTCTCACCCTCGCCGTGGTAACTCAAGCCGGTCACGGTGCGTCCCCTGGGGTCATCGTCCTCCAGTGGATCCATCTTTGCTTTGTTATGCCTTTGGATCCTCGTTCAAGCTTTCCTCCCGCACTGGTGGTGGTTGGAAATGCTGTCCTTCTTGCCGGCGGCTGTCCTGTCGATCATCAATTTCGCGTTGGCATTCAGGAACGCGCCGTCGTATAGGTCCTGAAATGGAAAAGTCGAATGAGGGCCCTATAGCAAATTTTGTTGTATCTTGCAGTTGCTCGAATCAAGAATAGCATAAAGCGACAAAGTCTAGTGATCCAAATTAGCGAATAATGTTTGAATATTTGGACCATTCATTGATTGTATCCCAATCCAATGGAGGCATTTACTTGGTCCGTGAATGCCAAATGAGATGTGAACATGTCGGCTTTGAAACTTCAAAAGCGCCAATACACAGTGCCGGCAGTCGGTGAAAAGGTTTAAATTACCAACTAATCAACTACTCATTACTACATCTAGAACTTCCACTTCCCTGCTAACAATAAACCCATTCGAATCTGTTTCACATTTCACGCGCACACTGAGCTTCTTCGTCCCCGTCGTGAGGACTTTGCACAGATCGTTGAACTCGTCGACTTGACTGTCTAGGACACTCCATTCCATCTACTCGAATGAAGAGACGTGGAGAAAGGGTGCCGCCCAAAACCCGCTCCAAGTTCCCAAATTCAACCGTTGCCTCAATGGTTGAGTCTCCTAACCTGAAACCCGCCCTGCTCGACAAATCCAGTGTTGCTTTCGGGAAAGTCCACTCGAGACGCTGCTGGGAAAGTAGACAGGTGCTGCACCGCCAGATGGGAAGTACATTGGATTTGTCCAGATATGCTTCTGTCTTGCAGGTTGTGCAATAGCATGCACCAAGCTGGAGAGGTCTGTCGATGTCCAGCGGTAGCCACGTTGGCGCGAGAAGGACGGGAAGCGCAGTTCGAGGACGCGGGCGCAAACCGTCCCTAAATCGATGCAAAAGCCGTGCATTGTTGGTTGGGATTTCCGACGAATTTGTCTGGCGGCACTTGCTCGGGAGGCACAAGGCAAATTGTTGCGGAATCGTTTGCTAAGAGGCAAATCTGCAATGCAATGTTTATGATTCTCAGTACAAGGGGATCCAGTGATTCATACCGAAGGGAACCCACCTTCCACGCGGTTCCATACAACACGAACGGCCATAATTTCGAAAACCCGGCCTATGTTCTTTCAAAGTTGACTAGTCCATTGAGCTCAGGGGATGGGCTACGTTACGATTGAAATTATCAGCTCTATTGAAGCAAAAAGTTTGGCGTTGCGCCCACTCACATGTGCAGCACGGTCCGGTCTGACTTGCTGTCGCCTACTTACCCTAGGCCACCCGGTACCGGTTGTGTTGACCTCAAGGCTCATATGGCTTAAGCTATCGGAAAGGTCTGCTCTTTCCTCCTCGTCAAGAGACGTTGACGACTCGGCCTACCATGGACATAAAGAAAGCACAGACAGAACCCGAATACAAAAGAGAAGAGGGTGCAGCATGCCTCGTCGTGTTCGCCGCGCAGCCTCGTCACCCCGTTGAGAGCGAGCATTACGCGTTGTTGAACCTTCTCTGCCCGAGGATTGGAAAACTTTGCTCGAGTTCTAAAGAGAGATACTGACGTGGGCAAGCGCAATCAACCAGCAGCAACAGATTTTGGAAGACTGACATCCGATAATATCTCAGTCCAGGGAGTCCTTCCATTCCGCATATTCCGACGCACCGGACAGTCCCTATTCGCTTCGCCTTCGGAATCCTTCTTCCGCAAACAGAGCCCATTCAAGGTCCGGAAACAGGTTGCCATACGGATCCGCCAAAGGCTCGGCAGATTTCTTCTTGTTCTCCTTGACTAGCGACGCCCGCCAAAGTCCAACGATTCGCGACATTCGGCTGGGCAGGTATGCTCGTGCGAGCAATGCGAGGGATGCGGTCGGTGGATCTGAGGAGTTCAACGCACTGTTCCACTTTGCCCCGCAGAAAATGGCACATGAATGCGATATTGTTCTTGCCCTTGTCGACTGTCGACGGTTGACGGTTCATCAGAATGGCAAAAGTACCATCCGCGGAGCATCGCGGACTTACCCGCCATCACCGCAAGCTGCTGCAATCCGTTCGCATTGCCAGCAGCTTGGTACATGAGAAGCAATCCCTCAAGATCTTGTGATGGCATCTTTTTGTGCTGCAGATGCACCAGCGATACCAGCGGCGATCTCAGCGAAGACCTTGCTGGACTGGAAACCAGCGACTTCGACTCCTCCAGCTGCGGGTGCAGGGGCGGCGGCAGGGGCGGCGGAAGCAGCAGCAGGTGCAGGGGCCTTCTTGGCAACCTTAAGGACGGCGTCTGTGTGAAGAAAGCAAGAGTTCAGACTGTGCATGGGCTCACCGTATTCAACAGCAGCCGGTGAACTCTTACCGAGCTTGGTCGCCAGCATCATGTTTCCCTTTCGTCCAAAGTTCACGTTGAGTCCAAAGACGTTAAAAGAACAAAACGTTCATCCGAGCTAAATACCTTGATCTGTAACGTTAACAGTGGGTTTAGCCAAGTGCGCGTAAGGAGGCCGAAGAAAACACAATCGCAAGTGTGTGGACTGCTGCCACATACCTTGAGTTTTCCTTGCATGAAAGCCTTCTGCCCGTTGATCTTCCCGGCGGCGAGGTCAACGAAGGTGTCATCGCTGGAAGTCGCGTCAGGTGGGTGGGTTGACAACAGTGAAACGGCAGTGGTTTCTCACCTGACGTTGATGACAATGTCAGCCTTGCCCTCAGGCTTTCCCTGGCTGACCACACCCTTCTTGAGATCCAAAGTCCATGCCTCCTCTTGCTTCTAATGAAGATGCAACAGAATTTGCGGACAAGAATACGGTTCAATGATCAAAAAACCACATGTGGGAACAGACACCAGAACGGCCTCAATGCCCAACCTGAGCGTCAGTGACGTCAATTTCGAAGACGGCGCTGGTCTGGGGAACGTGGATGATGGCCATTAGAACACATGAAAGGTCCCAACGGAATAGTTGAGGCAGACAAATGGGAATTGAAGGTTGATACCTTTTTTGATCGAGTCGTTGCGCTCAGCCTCAGGGAGAGCCTCAACACCGGCCTTCAATTGTTGGAAAAGAGCAGTGGATTTCATGGTTGTTTGTTTGTAAGGTTTGCGCGTTGGAGGAGGCAGGATATGAAATGGAAGTGAATGAAGTGGAAGTGATGAAATGGAAGGGAAGTGGGGTTTCTTTGTTCCTGGTGAGCCCCACACCAAAAATCATCGCGTCGTCCGAAATCCGAACCATGCTTCTAGATAAGTACTTCTCATGAGGGCAACCAAACTTTTGAGTCGGTAGATCCAGCAAAGACACCTCTGCGACGCGACGACTTCGTTGTTCGTTCACCAACAGATATAATTTCACTCCTATCTTATTTTTCTATTATTATCATTACAGTAATGATAATAATTATTAGTATTATTTTTATTAATTGGTTCAATGCCCAAATTGCCGCCACTGAACGTAAAAACTGCACACGGAAACTGCACAACCCTTTTTTTTGGGCATTCACGTCGCTTGCAACCCGCTGTCTTAAAACAGCTCACAGCACATACCAATCAAAGTGGTTAATAGCACCGACACCAAACGCACATCTTGTTGATGCTGGACCAGGTGCGAATCATTATATTTGTCGGTTGAACCTTTTTTTGCGCTGCTTGTTTTATGCTTCTTGAATATGAGCAATTTGATTTGTGAGGAAAAAAAACGCCAGTTGCAGTATACGGTATACACGACTGATGGAACCCGCTAGGGTTTGACGTCCATTTTATCCACGGGAAGGTTTGTGTATGGTTCACACAGCGCCAAAGACACTAATCCACTGTGATGCATATAGTGGTCTCCCTCCATTGCTCCCTTCAGAAAGCAGCGGGGAGTGTATGGCAAAAATGTAAACGAGCGGCACAAAGCGAGGCGAAAAAGGAGTATTTATGTGGGAACACCCCATATCCAACGTCAGTCGTCTCGTGCCAGAAGTTTGAACACTGCGTTGGACTAAGTCCCGCCATTTGATTTTGAGGGCAGGTGGACCTGATCCTTCCTCACTTGAACACTCGCATGTGCGCCGCGGTTCCACTGATACGCGGCTGCTCATGTCCTGACTTCTCTTTCTCTGTGCCAGAGGGAGAACAAAAGGAAATGACTGCGCGGCAACGCGGCATTCGGTCTCCCTCATTCTACCGCCTAGGCCCTACCAAATCGGCCCAACGCAGGAACGCCAGATGGAGGCCCTTTACAATTCGTCGTTGGAACGCCGATAGGGAGTGGACAAAACCCTCGATAGACTGCCAACCCCACCTCAACCGCATACCTGTCATTGGAGGCAACACATCGTAATGCGAACCAACGTTTCAAAAACCCGGTTTTCCAATATTTGCCCCTGTTCGAGTTACCTTTTTTTGTGTCCAACCGTTCCAAAGTGCGCGCAGCACATCAAACACGGAAAAAAAGAGGGGATTCGGATTCCTCCCAGATTCTAGCCACAATCCGCTAGCCTCTGCGCAATATTCACCCAGATGGATTGGACCTTTTTTTTTCCTGTTTTACGAACCACTACGGGTAGACGCCTTGCAAACAAATGGTGGAAGAGGGTACAATATTAGCCCCAGACGTGGGTTCCGTTCGAGGGCTGTTTATTCAGTTGACACCTTTGCCCTCTCTACTGCCGATGTGTGGGCTGAAGTGTGCGATGCGGTGTGGTTGAAGGGGGCCGCTAAACATGGGAACGGCACAGTGTGGAGTGTCGGCAGATGCGAGAATGTCTGAACGTGTGTTGGTTTCCCTCCATCAGGTCTTTCTTCGCCAACGTGCAGTTTGGATACCGCACACCGCAGAAACTCCTCTTTGGTGCCCCACAAGGACAGCGCAATTCAAAGTGAAACAGGTTCACAGT
The DNA here is from genome assembly GCA_027604605.1 of Borealophlyctis nickersoniae. Classification (NCBI taxonomy): domain Eukaryota; kingdom Fungi; phylum Chytridiomycota; class Chytridiomycetes; order Rhizophlyctidales; family Borealophlyctidaceae; genus Borealophlyctis; species Borealophlyctis nickersoniae. The sequence goes on from JADGKA010000937.1 coordinate 10,296, forward strand.
ATTGCGGTCCTTGAAGCTAAACAGGCAGCAATACTTAAAAACCAAAGTTGCGGTTGCTCCGGCTGTATCGGGGCTGACAACTTTGAGCAGTTGCAGGGGGGACTTTTTTTTTTGGCCTTTGCCTGCTTCGGCCAAACGGGAATGCGTGAGAAGGCACTACATGATCTGGACGGAAGTTAGTGAATGGCCCTGTGGCAGAGGGCGTCTTCCTTCGGTTGCGTATTCCCCGGTGGGTGCATCTACCATGACAAAAAAAAACGGAGTCCACCAAATATGCATTACAATGCCACTACCCGCAACGATCGTAAATCAGGTACTGCAAACATTTCTGATTTCACATTTCCCGTTCTTCCTTCAACACCGCCGTCTACCCAAACAACTTCTATGAACGCACCTACACTTTCTTAACTCCTTCCTAACACTTTTACTCCAAAAACAACATAAAACATAAAAGTCTTTCCTGCTTTTGCCCTTTTGCCCGTCCAGCGAGCGGTGTGTTGGCGGCACCGCTCCGTCTCCATTCTCCTTGCTCCACTCCAATTACCACCGCCATTACATCCAAACGACCACAAATGTGTATAAGGTTCTTTCATAGACGTGGGAGGGGAGGCGTACTGCCACAGGTATTGGGGGACTACGGGTTCGTTTCGTCCGTCGTTGTCATTGTCCGCCATCACCGTCCAACGCTCACATCAGCTGTCTTCTCTTCTACCACCCACTCTGATACCGCTCCGACCCACCGACCTGACTCCCCCCATACTCACTCCGATTAAACACATCTGATCGCGCATCCCCGTCCCGAAGTTGTTGTTGTTGTCTCACACCGGGGTACAAATCCGCCGGTTTGACGGAAAACGTCTGTATTTGGGGGCGAGTCTCCACCAACTGCACACTCGATCCCTGCGGGAACCCTCCTATTGCCCCGCTTCCCGTTTGTGCCGTACTGTTACTCCCCGCCCTACTCCGTCCCCCACCGTACGTCCGGTTGGACATTCCGGACGCCATACCGTATTCCGCGGATTTGAGGTCGGAGGATTTGATAGAGTTGGATTTGTACGGGCGGGAAGAGGATGAACCAGACGCGCCGTGGCGGAGGAGTCGGAGCATGTCAGAGTCGTAACTGACGACGTACATGTAGCAGAGGTCGGAGAGGGCCCAGACGGTTGTCATCCAGGGGGAGGCGGTGCCGATTGTGTACTAGAATAAAACACCCCCGGGTGGGGGGAGGTGTAAGCATAATGAAACTCGGTCGAAGAACACCATGCGTCCAACCGGCGTAACCGTCTCGTCTCCACATCCCAGAAAAAAGGGACCGAGAGGCGGACACAGCGAGTGCGGCATCACTCCCCCCACCCAAACACACAAGTCCTTTTTAAACTCACCATCAACACCAACTGCACAACATTACTCGCCAAAATCGCAGAACTTCTCAACACATTACTCTCAATCAACACACTATACAAATCCGACACTGACCCCGCTTGGATCAAGTACCGCGCACAGACGATGATGAATCCGATGGTCACGGTGAGGTCGATGATGATGTCGGAGCAGAGTGAGAATGTTGCTGTTGCGTCGTTCTGGAAACGTAAAGAGGGGGTAAGGGGGAAAGGAGAGGGAGGGAAGGAAAGAGGGGAGGGGAGGGGAATACGTACGCCGTGGTAATCACAAATCTTCAGATCGGGGTTATCAGAGTTGTATGTTAGCGCTGTGTCTAGACCTGCTGCTACGAGTCGTTGGAGAATCAGGAATGCCTGCGCAAAACATTCACCCCATCCCAGGTTAGAATCACACCCCGTTGTTTCACCGCAGAAAGATAGAGGGTCAATTACCATAAGTGCTTTACACCACCACTTGTTCCACCCGATCATAGCCGCGAGACGGGTGCAGAGGACGACGGCGACGCAGAGCATCGCGAGGTGGAATGTGACCGTGTTTGCTTTACCCACCGCATAACCTACATTATTATCAAACTTTAGCACCCCGCATCATGTGTCGCCGCTACGCTCCACAAAAATACTCACACGCCCACCCCAAATACTGATAATACACCCCCGCCATGGTCCCCCCCACAACCACAAACGCAAAACACCCCAACGCCTTCACCATCCACACCCAACTCGCAGGCACGCCCCGCGAGTCCCAGGATTGGAAGAGGCAGTATACGAACGTGTGGATGCCGCCCCACATCAGGGCGCCGATCGCGAGGATGTTGAGGAGGTCGGTTGGGAGGAGGGCCATTGTTGGAGGATGGCGGGAGGGAAGGGAG